>QLOH01000963.1:0-222770 GCA_026901365.1 Sesbania bispinosa | reverse complement strand
GAAGACTCATTGTTTAGCCTGAAGAGGTTTGTGGTAAAATAATACATGTATCTGAGTTCAGATAGTGGAAAATCCAGTTGTTGTTTGCCTCTGGGACTAGATGTAGCTCACAGGTTTGTGGATGAACCAGGATAAATTCTGTTCCTAAGTTCTCTTTCCCTTAATCTCTTTATTTACAATTTTCATATTTATGTTGGGGATTGAAAAGTTATTTTCATAACAAACTTAACACAACGATTTCAATAAAAAGATCTTTCATAAGAACAAAACATGAGATGTTTCTCATATCACTTGAAGCATTACAAAGAATGTCTTTTGAATTACTTCTGAAACAATTATTTGAAGTGAGTCTGGAAAGACCTCAGTTCAGAAATCTGGAACAGACTTCAGACAACCTATAGTCATCTGAAGTATTTCAGAAACAGTTTTGAAAAACATTCAATGTAATAATCTTCAGAAGATATCTTGAGAAGTATATGTTTAAAATAATCTTAAGACTTAAAAGAAACTTTATATTTCTCATCTTCCGCACGTTTTTATTATCTCTGATCTTAAGATTCATTTTAAACATTATTCATCTTCATGATTTAAATAAAAGATTTACAAGATTGACACGAAAAGCTTAAACACTATTCAACCCCCCTTCTAGTGTTTCCTGTGGTTCTAACAGTAACGCCTCGTTTTTTTTAAATACGGTGAAAATATGTCGCTTAGATGGAAAGTTCCTAGTATTGGATGTTGATAAATCCCTCGCGGGGGTCACAAGAAATATAGGGGTGTGTTGGTCATTTGAAAAAATAGAGGCGTAGCTCTAGTGCGGTGCAAAAGCATATATAGGATTTGATCGTGCTTAACATGACATATGCGATAATCCAGCA
Organism: Sesbania bispinosa; assembly: GCA_026901365.1. Lineage (NCBI taxonomy): Eukaryota > Viridiplantae > Streptophyta > Magnoliopsida > Fabales > Fabaceae > Sesbania > Sesbania bispinosa. Next base: position 221,892 of record QLOH01000963.1, on the reverse strand, counting down.
CTAACGCACTGGATCCTATCATATCTCCGTAGTTAAGCGTGCTTGGGCGAGAGTAGTACGTACTAGGATGGGTGACCTCCTGGGAAGTCCTCGTGTTGCACCTCTTTTTCTTATTTTTTGCACTATTTATTGCAGTAACGCCTCGTTTTTTTTAAATACGGTGAAAATTTGTCGCTTAGATGGAAAGATCCTAGTATTGGATATTGAGAAATCCCTCGCGGGGGTCACAAGAAATATAGGGGCGTGTTGGTCATTAGAAAAAATAGAGGCGTAGCTCTAGTGCGGTGCAATAGCGTATATAGGATTTGATCGTGCTTAACATGACATATGCAATAATCCAGCACTAATGCACCGGATCCCATCATATCTCCGTTGTTAAGCGTGCTTGGGCGAGAGTAGTACTAGGATGGGTTACCTCCTGGGAAGTCCTCATGTTGCACCTCTTTTTCTTATTTTTTGCACTGTCTCTTGGAGTAAAGCCCCGTTTTTTTAAAAATAGTGAAAATCTGTCACTTAGATGGAAAGTTCCTTGTATTGGATGTTGATAAATCCCCCGCGGGGGTCACAAGAAATATAGGGGCGTGTTGGTCATTAGAAAAAATAGAGGCGTAGCTCAAGTGCGGTGCAATAACGTATATAGGATTTGATCGTGCTTAACATGACATGTGCGATAATACCAGTACTAATGCACCGAATCCCATCATAACTCCGTAGTTAAGTGTGCTTGGGCGAGAGTAGTACGTACTAGGATGGGTGACCTCCTAGGAAGTTCTCGTGTTGCACCTCTTTTTCTTACTTTTTTCTCTATCTCTTGTAGTAAAGCCCCGTTTTTTTAAATACGGTGAAAATATGTCGCTTAGATGAAAAGTTCCTAGTATTGGATGTTGATAAATCCCCCGCGGGGGTCACAAGAAATATAGGAGCGTGTTGTTCATTAGAGAAAATAGAGGCGTAGCTCAAGTGCTGTGCAATAGCGTATATAGGATTTGATCGTGCTTAACATGACATGTGCGATAATACCAGCACTAATGCACCGGATCCCATCATAACTCCGTAGTTAAGCGTGCTTGGGCGAGAGTAGTACGTACTAGGATGAGTGACCTCCTAAGAAGTTCTCGTGTTGCACATCTTTTTCTTATTTTTTACACTGTCTCTTGCAGTAAAGCCCCATTTTTTTAAATACGGTGAAAATATGTCACTTAGATGGAAAGTTCCTAGTATTGGATATAGATAAATCCCCCGCGGGGGTCACAAAAATATAGGGGCGTGTTGGTCATTAGAAAAATAGAGGCGTAGCTCAAGTGCGATGCAATAGCGTATATAGGATTTGATCGTGCTTAACATGACAGATGCGATATACCAGCACTAATGCACCGAATCCCTATCAGATACTCCGCAGTTAAGTGTGCTTGGGCGAGAGTAGTACGTACTAGGATGAGTTAACCTCCTAGGGAAGTCCTCGTGTTGCACCTCCTTTTCTTATTTTTTGCACTGTCTCTTGTAGTAAAGCCCCGTTTTTATAAATACTGTGAAAATCTGTCGCTTAGATAAAAGTTTCCTAGTATTGGATGTTGATAAATCCCCCGCAGGGGTCACAAGAAATATAGGGGCGTGTTGGTCATTAGAAAAAATAGAAGGCGTAGCTCAAGTGCGGTGCAATAGCGTATATAGGATTTGATCGTGCCTAACATGACATGTGCGATAATACCAGCACTAGTGCACCGGATCCCATCATAACTCCGTAGTTAAGGTGCTTGGGCGAGAGTAGTTTTAGGATGGTGACTTCCTGGGAAGTCCTCGTGTTGCACCTCTTTTTCTTAATTTTTTGCACTGTCTGTTGCAGTAAAGCCCCTGTTTTTTTAAATACGGTTAAAATCCGTCGCTTAGAAAGAAAGTTCCTAGTATTGGATTATGATAAATCCCCCGCGGGGGTCAGAAGAAATATAGGGGTGTGTTGGTCATTAGAAAAAATAGAGGCGTAGCTCAAGTGCGGTGCAATAGCGTATATAGGATTTGATCGTGCTTAACATGACAGGTGCGATCATACCAGCACTAATGCACCGGATCCCATTAGAACTCCGCAGTCAAGCGTGCTTGGGTGAGAGTAGTACGTACTAGGATGAGTGACCTCCTATGAAGTTCTCGTGTTGCACCTCTTTTTCTTATCTTTTACACTGTCTCTTGCAGTAAAGCCCCATTTTTTTAAATACGCTGAAAATATGTCACTTAGATGGAAAGTTCCTAGTATTGGATGTAGATAAATCCCCCGTGGGGGTCACGAAAAATATAGGGGCGTGTTGGTCATTAGAAAAAATAGAGGCGTAGCTCAAGTGCGGTGCAATAGCGTATATAGGATTTGATCATGTTTAACATGACAAATGCGATCATACCAACACTAATGCACCGAATCCCATCAGAACTCCGCAATTAAGCGTGCTTGGGCGAGAGTAGTACTAGGATGGTTAACCTCCTGGGATGTCCTCGTGTTGCACCTCCTTTTCTTATTTTTTTCACTGTCTCTTGCAGTAAAACCCCGTTTTTATAAATACTGTGAAAATCTCTCGCTTAGATACAAAGTTCCTAGTATTGGATGTTGATAAATCCCCCGCAGGGGTCACAAGAAATATAGGGGCGTGTTGGTCATTAAAAAACATAGAGACGTAGCTCAAGTGCGGTGCAATAGTGTATATAGGATTTGATCGTGCTTAACATGACAGGTGCGATCATACCAGCTCTAGTGCATCGGATCCCATCAGAACTCCGCAGTTAAGCGTGTTTGGGCTAGAGTATTAAGTACTAGGATGGGTAACCTCCTGGGAAGTCCTAGTGTTGCACCTCTTTTTATTCTTTTTTGCACTGTCTCTTGGAGTAAATCCCCGTTTTTTAATACGGTGAAAATTTATCGCTTAGATGGAAAGTTCTTAGTGTTGGATGTTGATAAATCCCCGCGAGGGGTTAGAAGAAATATAGGGGCGTGTTTGTCATTAGAAAAAATAGAGGCGTAGCTCAAGTGCGGTGCAATAGCGTATATAGGATTTGATCGTGCTTAACATGATAGGTGCGATCATACTAGCACTAATGCACCGGATCCCATCAGAACTCCCGCCGTTGAGCGTGGCTTGGGCAAGAGTGTACTAAAATGGGTGCTGTGACCTCTGGGGAGTCCTTGTTTTTGCCACATTTTTTCCTTATTTTTGCACTGTTCTCTTGCTGTACTAGTCCCCATTTTTTTTAAATACGGTTGAAAATCTATCGCTCAGATGGAAAGTTTTCTAGTATTGGATGTTGATAAATCCCCCGCGGGGATCACAAGAAATATAGGGGCGTGTTGGTCATTAGAAAAAATAGAAGTGTGACTCGAGTGCGGTGCAATAGCGTATATAAGATTTGGTTATGCTTAACATGACAGGTGTGATCATACCAGCACTAATGCACCGGATCCCATCAGAACTCTACAGTTAAGTGTGCTTGGGCGAGAGTAGTACTAGGATGGGTGACCTCCTGGGAAGTCCCATCTTCTCCTCCTATTTCAAGCCCAAGCCCTAGCACAACCCCTCTCTCTAACTTCTCTCTCTAGAGGAAGGAAATGGGAATAGAATAAGGGCAAAGCCCTCAGCGCGTTGTTTTAAAGAAGCAGATCTGCGCATTCTCTCTCAAGCGAGGATTTCTCGCTTGAGCCAAAATACTAAAGGTGTAAAAAAAAGAGTAAAAAAATCACAACTCTAAAATTATTTTTATTTCTCACCACCTATTTATCATTATGTTTTCCTACACATTGCCATTGATTTCTTTTATATATTTTTTTACCTATCTTTATTATAATTGAATGTTGTTCGTCAATTTACTTCCCATCCAATTTTCCCCCCAAATACTATCACATTATACATTATTGTTTTTATTATGTCTATTGCTATTACTATTATATAATTAGTATTCCTTTTACTATTATTAATAATAATATTACTAGTATTATTATATTAGTTTTTCCTTCCCAAAACTATCACATGAACATTTTATTATTATTTCTATTATTACTATTATACTATTAATATCATTTTTTACTACTAATATCATCATAATATTGATATTATTACTATATATAATATACAATAATAATTAGTAATCTTTTATGCAAAACTACATGTATTCTCCATAGAAGGTAATCCTACTCGAGTCAGATAGAACCACTATAACCAATAAAACTTTCCCTCCAAGTATTTAAAACAATTATATGCTCATAGTTCATATACGAGACTTTCAAGTTATTTACTTTTTTTACCTTTACTCTAAATCATAAATATTTCCTATTACAATAACAAATATTAATTGAGAGTAAAATCATTACCATCTTTTATTAATATGTAATCTTTTCACATTACAAAGAAAAATCTCGGTTTGTTAACATATATCATGTGCAAATACAATTTATAGGTTCTAAATTAATTTTTTTTTAAAATTGAAACTTATACAATAACAAATTATTAGGACAAATAAACACTCCATTCATTGCATAGTATTGGGAATTTGGGGTACATACTGGTTTATTACACACCGGAATGTCGATGATATTTCACATAGGCACCAAACTTGTATTACACGAGTGCATGCAAGAATCACTCTCGACACTTTTTTTTTGGGCAAATCACTCTCGACACATAAATAAGCGCATGATACTAAGTTAATAGCAACCAAATGTGCCATAGGCCCACATACAACTGCAGCATTGGTACCTTCTACCGTGGCAAACGAAAAATGATGCGGAGCAAAGGTAATTTCTATTTGGTGCCAACTGAGTTATGCTACATAATTACATCTCAGAGCCTGGTTCCTTATTCTGATGGCAGACATCAAAGAACAATAAAAATGCAGGTAGAAATGTTACCCAGTTTCAACATGGAGTGAACTGGGTTAGCTAACACATAATTACACCCCTAGGTGAAGGATATAAGGAATAATCATCCACTGTCAATATCTAATTAACCATCTAAACTAAACTATGTGATTACATAATAGTACAAATTTCACTAAGTCAGTGAGAATGTCTGTTTCTAAGAGCACGGCCTAGATTCTGATTACTTAGAGAATTCAGGCATCATGTCCTCTTGAAAAATTTACCACCTTTCTTTCCCATGCTTATCCCCACAAGACTTGATGGCAGAAGATATTTTGTATCTGGCCTCCATTTCAACTCTTTGAGTGTGGTAAATACGGTTGCGAGTTCAGGAGAGATATCACTATCCTTTATGTTTTTACATGAGACAACTCTAAGGCACTGAACCTCCTTCCAAGAATCAATTACGGACTCCAAACCTTCGGTTGTAAGCAATGAGCATCCTTCTAAGTAAAACAATTTTACCCGCCTGAAACAGAGCAACAACTACCATGATGTAACTTACAAATAATCCCAGCAGATTGGGGGCAATTCTATATACCTATACCTTGTCAGCTAAGGATACCAAAACCATCTTTAAATAAAGAAATCAAAATCGTGATTTTAAATGCTAAAAGAAACGATAAATTTTAATATATAAGATGAACCCCGATTGATAATGTAAAAGGCAAGTTTCAATTTAAGCTCACACATGACACAACCACTCCAACACCTGGACCAATATCAGCACCTGCAAACCATATTGCCAATGCGTGTGATGATGCTGGAAAACAATTTTAAACCCACATGACCACAGGAATTTCAACTCTGATCAATTCTAGTAGCACATTATGAATTCAAATAATTTGCCGAACATGAAAATTAAGCAAATAGTATATCACATTATATTACCTGCAAATAATTGCCAAGCTCAAAACGCTATTATCCAAACCCCAGCAGTCCTGAAGAATAATCTCCCTAGCAGCCCTGCACACGGAAAACACAGCTCCTGTACTGTTCTTATCCCGCAATTGGCACTTGTGCAAATGTAAGCGTTCGAGTGCTGGACAGAAACCTAAATGCTCCTCTAGTCCTGGATTGGGATCAATTACCTTACACGACTGAAACCTCAACGTCTTCAAATTCTCACAAAACGATAGCCCCGCTAACCATCCATCATCCATCCTATGATCAACAAACGTGAGTTCCTCCAACATCACACAGCACGTACCAATCGCTTTAATCCCATCAAAGCTCCCTTCGCACCCGCTAAGTTCCAACTTCACCAGCCTCTTGCAACCTTGGGCCAAAATCGTTAACCCAATGTCTGAAACCACAGAATCGTAGAACCCACCGACATACCCAATTAGTTTCAGTACTTGTAGGTTCACGCACGCTGCAACCCCGCGTAAAACGTCATCGTTGCATTTCTGCAACTCGAGCTCTTGCAGCGTGGAACACTCCTCACCCACGCTCACCAAACCCGCTTCGCTCGCACCGATAACCTCGAGCTTCCGTAAATTGGGGCACCCGCTGGCGATTGCTTTGAGCCCATTATCCACCGCTTCAGCAGGTAGAAGGTTTTCATCGCCGAAGCACCACCCGGAATCAACGTGCATCGACACGACTCGGTGGCTCAGCAAAACGCTGGCGTTTCGGGGCGAGACGAAAGAGGCAGGAACCAAGTCAACGTGGGTCAGATTGGGGAATCTGTGTATCAACCTACCAGATAAGACGAAGTTCCAATCTAAAATCTTCAGTGACCGAACCAAACGTCCCTGCAGATTCAACCACCGCTTGCAAACGAGGGAATTGGAGTTCCTCTGCGAATCGGGAAGCTTGGCGAGGATTTTCAGAAGTAGCTCGTCGGATAGGAGAAGGGTTAGGTCCATTGTGGTGAAATTGGGGATTAGGGTTTTCGCTTTGGGGTCGGAGAGGGAGTGAAGTTGCAAGGCAAGAACCATATGGTTGAGGGATTCGGTGCTCTTCTTGGTGTTGAGCCAGGTCTTTAATGGCGGAGGAGTAAGGCTAGGGTTGTTGTGATGGTCGGATTGAAACGACATCGTTCGGAAGAAAAGGAGTGTGGTGTGAGGTTGTGCTTGGCATTCCCAATCTGGACAGCACTGCAGCAGAGTCTTGTGTTTTCTTCTGCATTCCTCAATCTATCTATCTACTATCTAACAACGGATTTGTGGGTCTCAGATTTTGATTATTTTGCAATCATTTATTTGCTTTTTGTTTTCTTGTCATAGGTTTTGCTAGGGAACGGATCGGCCTATTGAAATCACTAGAGACAAGTTTTAGCCTTCCATCTTTTTTAGTTCGCTTTTAGATTAAGTTTTATTATTTTTTTTTTTTGTTTTATGTTATTGTGTTTCGTTTTTCCTTTTTTTTCTTCTTTCGTTTGATTAAAATATTCTTGAAAGTCGAAGCAGGATAATCTATTTTGAAACTTCCACCCAATCAATTGCTATTGGTTTAAATGGTAAGAAAATTAGCTATCCTTATTTAATATTTTAATCTTGAGTTTTATGAATGAAAAAATAAATGCTAAAATAGTTTTTTCCTCTAAGTAAAACACTTGAGTTTTTATTTTTATCTCCAAATAAAATTTCTTTTTTATTTCATTCTTATAAAATATTTAAGTTATTTTTTTAGTCTCTACCATTAATGGTGTGTTTTGTTTACTGGATCCACGTTTCAAATGTGGATCCGGGCAGAAGCTACTTTCAGTAGCGTTTGTCGGATCCACAATTGAAATGTGATTTTACAGTAAACCAAACACACACTAACTCTACTGTTAATTGCGGATGTTTGGAATGCACATCATAATCAACAATTCTATGTGTAGTATCCTAACACATTATACAATTGTGTTAACCTCCTTAAACTAATTGAGAGACTGTATGAGAGACATAGGAAGGAGAAAATGTGCAAATAATTTTAGTTCAAATTGGACATGAAATTTGGTTCTTTCATTAGTTTACATGAAAGTTGGACATGAATATGCAACAAAATGGATTAATTCTCAAGGTCATTCATATAGGATCATTCATTGGTTTACAGAAAATTATCAATTCCTTCACAAATTTGAATTAACCAATTAGGCATCAATCAATTCATCAATTATCTCATACAAGGATTAAGCAAATTTGTGTGAGAATTCTAATCCCTAACCTACTGAATTAAGCAAACAGTAGATTTATCTTAGAATTAAGCAAACTAAAATTCAAATTTAGGATTAAGAGGAGAAAAAGAACCATGAAGCATACATTCCAATTCAAGATTCAAAATCCTAGAATTCTAGAGATTAGGAGAAAAGAGAAATGTGTAGAAAATTTAAAAATGAAATTGAATAGATGAAACCTCAAGATCCAATGCTAAAAACACTTGAGAATCAACCTTCAAAGCATGGAGGTTGAAAAGTAAAAACGAAAATGAAAGAAGAAGAAGAAGAAGAAGAAGAAGAAGAAGAAGAAGAAGAAAGAAGAAGAGAAGGAGGAGGAGGAGGAGACAGAAAAGGAGAGAAAAATGAAGAGACTCCAAATCTGAAATTTTAGAAAATGAGAGAGTTCGCTCCAAAAGAGTAACTGCTCCTATTTATAGATCTACTCCTAACCACATGATTAATCAGATCTAAATGATGGTTGGGCCTTGATTAACAAGTATCAGGCCCAATACACAAATACAAGTCTTAAAACATGTTGTTCCCGTGTCAGTTTCCATATCCCAACTTCAAAATTAAACTACTCCTACTTCCCGCGTGGAAATACCATCCTTCAGCATATCAAATTAAAGCTCTGGATCTTAGCTTTCCAACGCAACTGGAATCACCCAAATCGCCCACCTATAGCTCCAGATATCATCAAAACAAGACAGGTAGGTCAATAGGCTTAAAATCTGAAATTAAACAACAATTACAATTAAAGCCCAAATAAGCCCAATTAGGTAAATTCCAATTAAAACAGTGGATTTAATCATGAATACAGTCCAATAAAGCTAAGATTAAAGGTGCTTAGTATGAATAAAAATATGCTCATCAAGGATAGAACATTCCAACAGTAGTGAAATAATACCATCTAAGTCTTCAAGGAGCAACTTGTCCAAAAAGACGTGGTTGGATCTCTGCAAACTTTTTGTGGAACAATATGCAGGAAGTTGTGCAACACAAATGCAATAACAAAATTAAGATGATATATATGTTAAATGGTACTGTGTGAAGTAGTTCAGAGAGTCACAAGAAGAGAGGGTTGAATTGTGACCCTTGAAAACTTTTGGTCCAACCTAAAAATACTTTGAGAAACTTGTTGATCTTTGCTCAAGGAATACATTGGCTATCAGAAGTTGCTTCTAGAAGATAGTGGTTAGTGTGTAATGCCAACTAAGTTGATTGAAACTATCTTCTTAAAGGCAAGCAATATCGTAGGGATTAATATCATCAAACTTTATTCTTCCATATAGTGTATTTAATGTAGATGCAACTTAAATAAGGTTCAGAAGAATGATATAATGTTTCTGCAGTTATGTAGACGCAAAACAGTGAATCTGACACTTTAAACCATCCTTCTGAAAGGTCAAATGATTTTATATTTTAATAAAACTTTCTAGAATAGTTATTTAACCAATAACTAATAATATTCTATAAGAAAATCTGTTCAGAAGAAATTTTATATCAATATGATATTTTAAATCAAGTTACACAAATAAATCTGATAAATGTTCCTTCTAGAGTATCAAATAGACTTGAAACTTGATGAAACTTTCCAGATTAGATATTAAATAATAAACAATCAGAATATAAATTAAATCTAATTAAAATCAATTTTGTAAAGATCTGGTAATTTGAACCTCAAGTTTCAATGTTGAACAATGAACAAATTTCAAGAAATGTGCTTCTGAAGCACCAAACAGTTTCATTATTTAATGAAACTTTCCAGATCAGTATTTGAACTGATATGGATGTGATTTATGCGAAAATATCCATTCAAAAACAGTTTTATCAAAATTTGGTTTACAACTTGCTAAATATTCAAAGTATGAACAATAACTAGCAAATCAATACATGTAAGTGCAGAAAGATAAAGAGAGTAAGGGTAAGAGACATTGCACAAATGATTTTATACTGGTTCACCCTCACAATCCTTGGGCTAGGTCCAGTACCTACCTCAGTAGGATTTTCCACTAATCAATCCTGATTACAAGGTATTCTTTTCTCCCATAACCTCCTCAGGCTCTTTGCCAAGTATTCTTCTATAGCCTTTTAGGGCTCCTTACAAGTATTATTTTGCAGCCTCTTCAGGCTCCTTGGTGCAGCACACCATCTAGTATTCTTCTGCAGCCTCTACAGGCTCTTATCTAGTATTCTTTTGCAGCCTTTACCCAATATTCTTCGGCAGCATATGCAGGCTCTCACACAGTATTCTTTTGCAGCCTCTTCAAGATCCTACACAGTATTCTTTGCTCAGCCTCTACAGGCTCTGCACACTCTTAATCCAACACTAACTCATGGAGTGGATTAAACTTTACAAAACTGGGAGATCACAAACACTATTCAATAAGAGATGTTTTTTTACAAATGTCTCAACAAAACACTCATGGAGTGGATTAAACTTTACAAAACTGAACCTAGACACACTCTCTAAGAATTAAGAACAACGACTCTGCATTTTGGAGTGGTCAGAAAGAGAACCTCACTCTAAAAGGTAATTTTCTACATTATGGCTCTTTGGATTTCTTCCCTTTGCTCTCCTTGATGTTGCCCAGCTGAATGGGGTTGTATTTATAGAATTATGAGGGTCAAACTAGCTGTTGGAGTTGCTTGGAGAGGGGTTAAACTCTTAGTTGGCATTGTAGGAGTTGTCACTATCATAGGACAACTTTTTTCTCCCTCATTCTTTTACCAGTTAATCCTTCTGATGGTATTCTTTTGTCCTTTCACGAAGTCTTTCTTCTGGACGTGTAAAAACCATCCAGCAACTTGATAAATAACAATAATAAGCTCCTGGGAAAATCTGTGACGTTTTTCCTACTTCTTAAGAAAAATGTTCTTTTTGGAAGTATGCAAAAATTCTATTTTCTGCTTCTGGAGAAAACTATTTCTTCTGGAAGAGTACAGACATTCTATTTTCTGCTTCTACAGAAAATTGATTCTTCTAGAAGTGTGCAGAATATTTCTACTTTTGAAGAAAATTGTTTCTTCCAGAAGTGTGCATAAATTTTGTTTTGTGCTTCTAGAGAAGACTGATTCTTCTGGAAGCATGCAAAAATTCTGTTTTACGCTTCTTGAGTGTTCTTCAACTTGAAATATTCAAGGATAATAGCTTGAGGAGTGTTGGAACTTGTTCAATGCTTTTAAAAATACTTTGAACATGTTTACAACTTGAAATTCATATTTGATGCTTCTGGAGAGTGATAACTTTATTGTAGAAACTGTTGGTTTTGCTTCTAAAGATAAAACTGTGTTTCTAATGATATTGACCCTCTCTAATTGTTTTATTTGCATCAACAACACTTGGAATGAATATGCTTGAATTGCTTAAGTGATCTTTCACATTCAGAAGATGTCAGGTTTCATGAAAAGCTCATTCTCATGCTTCTAGTGGTCTTGAATGATCCTTCTTAAGTTTCAACTTTGCTTCTGAAGCTTGATACAACTCAGTTTAATATTCATGGGATCTTAGATGAACTATCTTGGCCTTCTTAAAGATAAGAAGCTACTTCTTAAACTTGTTTCATCACTTTTAACATGCAAGCTCTATGTAACATGCTTTCTGGACACATGTTCTTATGTTAAATGATGTATTTTATCTTTCCACCTTCCTTTTGTAACTTTTCTGGTATTCTTTCAAGCATTCTAAAGTGCAAACATTAGTATCAAAGTATTCAGAACACTTAGAATATTGTTATGAAAGTTTGTTGTCATTAAAACATTTGCTCAAGAGGTCTTAGACCTTACACTCTGAACATATATTGTGAACATACTTGATATATTTGAACTTGAGATATGTAACATCCCGATAATTAAGACTAATTACATATAGGAGACTGTAGAGTAACAATATGAAAAAGGATAAGGAAAGAATGGGAGGAAAGATTGAGAGTGAAAACTAAGAAAAATCAAGTTTCAACATCCTCGCTCAAGCGAGAATAACTAGCTTGAGCGAATTATGCAGTAAAATTGTAAAAATGAGATTCTGCATATCTCCCTTGAGCGAGAGCAGACTCTCTCAAGCGTGAAACAAGGTAGTTTTGGGGGCTCTCTGGACGTTTTTCGCTTGAGCGAGAAAAGGCTCGCCCAGGCGAGAAACTTCCAGAGAGGGGGTAAATTCTGGACCATTCTCGCCCAAGCGAGGAGCCTCTCGCTTCAGCGAGAATGCGAAGAAATGTCATGCCTCAACCTTTTCGCTCAAGCGAGAATGTCTCGCTTCAGCGAGAGCCCACTTTCAGGTTTAAAAACCTTAATTAGGGCACCGCATTTATTACTTTCTTTTCTTCTTCCTCTTCACTTTTAGAGAGAGATAGAGGGATTCTAGAGAGAGGGAACACCTTTGGAGATTGAAGCAAGGAGTTCAAGGCCTAGGGCTCTTCACCCAACCCTTCCCCAACCTTCATTCATCTCCTTAAACTTCCTTTGAGGTGAGTATAGCTCACACACTCTCACTTAGCATTGTAGAATCTCTGTGCATGAACCCTACTTTCTTCCTTCCCTTTCTCTCTACTGTAAATGAGTATTTGTGGTGGGATTTGTTTATTCCTTATGTATTGCTAATGTTAGGGCTTAGAGATGTATGAGGGGATTTTTCCCTAGGCTAGGGTTTCTACTATTGCTAGGTGAATATTATTATTATCGATGTTGTTTCATTCATGAGATTGGTGTTTGATTTAACTTTGCATCATGGCCTTTGGCCCCAGTTAATAATTAGAAAATGAGTTTGGCTTCGGCCCCGTACAAGAACAGCTTCAGCCGGGTTTTTGGGTTCGGCCTCGATTCACCTTAACTTAATCAAGATTGGACTTCGGTCCCCAGTTGGACTCTGGTCCCCAGTTAATTGGACTTCGGTCCCCAGTTAAGACACGGGTTTCGGCCCCCAGTTAATTGGCGGTGTTATGCCCAAGGAAGACGTTCCTTGTAGTCTGAGCTCAGGTCTAGCCCCAGTTTAGTGATAGGACCCCGTCTGTCGGGAAATTCAGGTCATTCATGTTTATGTTTCGAGCTAAGATATTATGTCTTAACATGTGTACCTTATCCTGTTGCATTAATTTGACTGTTTCACCCACACTGTATGCTGCATGGTTATATTCACTGAGACATTCGTCTCACCACACGTTTCGTGGTTTATTTTAGATGCACAAGTACCTGTATTTTTGTGAGGATATGATTGTACATGCGATATCCTTATTGCCTTGTCAGGACACATGTACGAGGTTATCCTCAGATGATTATTGTATTTTAACTGATGTATAGCCCTCGAGGCCTAGTTACACGTATATTTGAGATTTCGTGTTCTCTCCATATATTATTTAAGTGATCGTTGGTAGCTTGAATGGTATATGACTACATTGTTTCCAATATCTAAATAGCGCGAAATAATTTCAGAAATTCAGGATTTTGTCTCCAATGGACTAAATCCTCGAATTTAGAAATTAGGACATTACAAGATATGTTTTAAAAACTAATTAAACTCAATCAAAATAATCAAATAAACTCAAAGAAAGGGGAAATACGTCGGGAAACTCAGGAAAAAAAAAGAAGCTTGTCAGAACTTCTTGAAACTTACCTGTAATTTTATAAATATTAAGAACTCGAGTGTAAATTTTAATTTTCAAAAGATCTGGTCAAACTCCTACTTCAATAGGTTATTTGTGTGATGTATTCATACATGACCTATAAAGGTTATCTACCGTAGAAGCCACTAATGGTTTTAAGGTTGATTTACTTGTAACTTTTGTTCTTTTTTAACTTTTTTTTTAATTATATTTAGTTATGAATTGGAGTAAAATTCACTAGAATTATTCTAAACATGCACAAAATGTAGGGACACACATGAAAACACTAGAAGTGGGGTTGAATAGTATTTTTTTTATAAACTTATCGTTTTTATGGAAACCTTTTCTAAAACTAAGTTCAGAAGGCTTTTCAGACAGTAATCCAGATGTTGTGTGAAGCTTGTGTCCCTGTCTGAAGATTTCAGACAGAGGTTTTTCATAAAGCTTTTCGTAAATAGTTTTCAAAAGATTTCTTATAAAACCTAGTTCGAATTCCCTCTTCTTATTAGAATAAACTGAATGTAAAGAATTAAGGGTAAGAGAAAGTATTCAGCCAATTTATCCTGGTTCACCCACAACCTTTGACTACGTCCAGTCCTCACACACTATGAGATTTTTCACTAACTCATCAAAGTTACAAGTATTCTTTGTTATCAACTACCTCTTCAGGAAACTCACCAAGTATTCTTCTTACAGAGCCTCTCCAGGTTTCTAAGTATTCTTTTCTAACAAGCCTCTCCAGGCTATACAACAAGTATTCTTTGTTAACAAGCCTCTTCAGGCTCTTACAGCAAGTATTCTTTGCTATCAAGCCTCTTTAGGCTCGTATAACAAGTATTATTTTCTCTCAAGCCTCTCCAGGCTTCTTACAATGAATAAGATTGCAAATTACATGAAAACGGAACTTAGAACACATGTTTTCTGTTCTAATATAACAAAAAAGATAACAGTGTACAACACTGGATATACAGATTATAATTAGATTCCTTCTTTTCTTCAGTTTTCTTTTCTTCAATGATACTTCAAGCTTGTAGTCTTGGTACTTGCATTGACTACACACATGAAATTTGATAGGTATGTCTCTTAGCTTGAGCATCTTCTGAAGTCTTCTTTCTGTAAGGTCCAACAATCCTCCTAAGTGGTTTTAATGATGACAACCTATCAAAATTCACTTGTCATAATTCTAATTTAAAAAGGAACTAATCATTTCACTTGAGTGTATGTTAAGAAGATATAGGCAGGAATTTACAGAAGATAGAACCAAAATCCAGAAGAAAGAAATCAAGACTCTCACACTGCATCAAGTTGTAAAATATGTCTTCAACATATTTGAAATAACAATTTGATGAAGGAAAGCAAGAAAGCAGTTGAGATATTGAAGAGAAAAGATCTTCTGTAATGAGATTCAATAAGAACAAAGTCTGCAGAAGATACAGAAGTTGAATTTCTATGGAAAAAGCTCAATTAGGAAATTCAAAGAACAGGAAAGGGAATTCTGGATATTCAATAAATGAACTAAACCCAATCCAGTCTTTGAAGTTAGATTCTCATACTTAATTCAAATAATAACACATTAGAAGGAAGATTCACTTTTGTAAAAAGTGATTAAAGAACACTTTGCTTCCCTAGCTTCCCATGGATGCAGTACAACATAATTACTCTTTGAAGGCCTCTACAATTATCATATGTCAATAACCGTTCTCTACAGAAGAAAGAAAGAGATTCTGAAGAAGAAATCTGTTGTCATACTGTTGCAGAAGAAGCAGAATCCATTAAATTCTGTTTTTCCCATTTTTGGGGTGATGAGATTCTGGCAAGCGTACCAAATTCCCAGCAATATAATAGTAAGTAAGAGTTATCGTATCCACAGGGAACAGTTCAATTTTTAAATGCTAGTGGTCAGAACTATCAAGTGAGACAATATATTTAATGTGAGTCTAGTTTGCAATAGTAAATAAAGAAAAACAGTAAATTGAGATAGGTTGAGCAGGTTACTTGAACTAGGATTGAACTTCATCTATCGCACCCCTTTCGTATATGAATCCCAATAATATTTATAAATATGCAATTATAATATTGAAGCATAAATTAAAGTTATTTTACCCTGGTCTCCATAGTGATAAAATACTCAGAAATAATCTACCCTAGTCTCCACAGTGATAAATTACCCCAGATTAAAGATCTATTTGTATAAGTTATTAATTTACCCCGGTCTCCACAGTCGCAAATTAAGTGTTTTTACCAATCAGAATTCAAGTTTCCTATGTCTAGGCTCCCCCAAACTCGCTATTGATTTTATA
This sequence comes from Sesbania bispinosa, assembly GCA_026901365.1. Taxonomy (NCBI): domain Eukaryota; kingdom Viridiplantae; phylum Streptophyta; class Magnoliopsida; order Fabales; family Fabaceae; genus Sesbania; species Sesbania bispinosa. The sequence continues at coordinate 205,956 of QLOH01000963.1, read as the reverse complement.
GAACTACCTCTCGAATGCGCCCCACAAAACCAACCTATAACTCCGACACAAAGGCGGAAGCTAAGCATTAAGAACAGATAAGAAACACCAATATTATAAAAACAGGGATTCATAAATAATAAAGAGAATTCACATACAATTGGGGATTGAATCGACTACATTCAATCCTATTGATGAGTTTAGTTACTTATGGTAGCCATTACAAACCAATGGAGATACTGTCACACTTTTCTCCAGCTCTAGCTCTGCTCTGCCGTCTCCCTCCCGTCCTGGTGATCTTTGCAAAAGGTCCTATTTATAGATGAAGGAAGGCTATCTGAAATCTGGAAGGAATCTGTTTTGAAAATAGGTTTAAAATCAAATCCGCGTTCCTGCGCTTCACCTACGCTCAGCGCGTTGGAAGCGCAGGATCCAGAGAGCAAAATCCTGATAGTTGCGCTTCACCTGCGCTCGTATTTCTCGATCCGGCTTCATTTGATTCTTTCTCTTTTTAACTTGATCTTTGTCTGATCTTATCCTTGTTTGTTTGGCTTTCCTTGTTTTCCTCTTTTGAATTGATTATGTGTTTATCTTGCTTTTGAATTTAAATTGGGGAAGTTATCCGCAGAATCCTTGTTTAAATAGCTGCTGATCTTATCTTTATTTACTCTAATTTGAACTTCAAATCTGCAGATCCTATCCTCAAATAATGCTATCTTCTTTTCTCATTTAAATCTCTCTCATAAATCTGCAAAATCAACAGATTTTCTATTAAAATAGCATCAAATTGAAATTCAAATTAAATAAACACAATTATTACAATTATTAATAAAAAGAGATTATTTTGGGGCATAAATTACTATTTTACCCTTGATAAGTGCAGTAAAAATACAAGAATAAATCATATAATTGGCACTTATCATGGGGTTGCAACTGAGTTAAAAATACTTCAAATATTCTGTGTCAAATAAATTAAGGGTCTCAACATGCCTACAGAAGAAATAGCTACAGAATACACAAGTTTTTATGTCTGCAGAAGAAAGGTCTTCATAAGAGGCAGTTGGTCAAAGATGACAGCTATATACAACTGTGACAGTTGCAACTTGAAAGGGACAGCTCCAGGAACACAGCTGTGAGTCCAAGCATGTCTCCAACGGCTATTTTCTTCCATTCCCTATAAAAGGAGACATTCCCTTCAAGTTGAGACACACCCTCTTCCAGAAGAAGCTTCTGATCTTCGAAATTACAGTTCATATCTTCTGGAAAATTTCTCTCTCTTCTTTTTTCTGAGTATATACTTTAGAGAGTCATTTGAGAGAGAGTTGGCTCATTACTTTTTCAGTTGTGCCTAATTTGTATTCATTTTTAGCCTTGTAGTTTACCTTTCTCTACATATTTCCTTGTAAACTCTCAAGGAGGCTGGAAGTGTTAAGTGTTAATATTACAGAGAAATAGTGAAGGAGAAAGCCTACAGAGGGTGTTCTGCAATGTTTGCAGTGGTTGTTCCTTCTGCAGAAGAAGTTTCAGTAAGTGTACAACCTTGAGATTCTGAGAAAGAGACTTGATTAGGAGCCTGAAGAGGCTGCAGAAGAATACTAGGGGTAAGGTGTACCCAAGGTGATTGTAAAGTGAAAGTTCAGTAAGAAAATCCTACTTGATGTGGGGATTGAACGTAGCCTCAGGTTGAAAGAGGTGAACCAGTATAAAATTTCTGTGTGCAATCTTCTAACCCTAACTCCTTTTATTTTGATCACATGTGCATAAAACTATTTTGAAAAGGTACTTAATACCTAAGTAAGTGATACTCACAAGAGTTCTAATACAGGAACTATATCTTCTGCACACTGCATATACAATAACCTCAATTTTCTTCAGTGTAAACTTTTAATACTAAGCCAAGTCTAACTTGAGCAGATTAAGTATTGAAAGAAATTTGCAGAAAATTTTAAAGCAATCACAATTCAACCCCCTTCTTGTGATTGGAACTTTAACTTCAATTGGTACCAGAGCTTGCTTCTAGGGTTGAACTCACTTAACAGTGAGAGAGGAAAAGATCAAGGGAAAATGGCCAACCATGGAGCTGCAATGTTCATCCCAGAAGGATCATCCACAAATAGACCACCTGCATTCAATGGGAAAGACTACTATTATTGGAAAGATAGAATGAATCTATTTCTAGAATCCCAAGACATTGATCTTTGGGATATCATAGAAAATGGAAACTTCATTCCTATGACTAGAAGAACAAGAATTTCTGCTCCTCCTAGAGATGGAGAATCTGAAGTTCAACAAGAACCTCCAAAGCCCAATTCTAGAGAAGAATGGACTCCAGAAGATAAGCAGAGATATCTTCTGAACTCCAAAGCAAAATTCTTTCTTCTCTGTGCCTTAAGCAGAGGAGAATATGACAAAGTGGCTGGTTGTTCTACTGCAAAAGAAATATGGGATACACTCAAAATTGCTCATGAAGGAACTGATCAAGTAAAGGAATAAAAAATTAACATTCTGATTCATCAATATGAAATGTTCAATATGATTGAACATGAAACCATTGATGAAATGTTTAGCAGATTTACTATCATTATCAATGACCTAAAGCCTCTTGGTAAGAGCTACTCTAATCAAGAACAAGTAAGAAAAATTCTTAGAAGTCTTCCAAAAATATGGAGACCAAAAGTAACAGCAATTCAAGAAGCAAAAGATCTTACTGTTCTAAAGTTAGATGAACTTCTTAGTTCTCTAAAAGTTCATGAGTAAGAACTCATGGATGAGTTACCAAGGAAAGATAAAACAATTGCTCTCAAAGCCAACACATCAAAGAAAAGCAGTATTGTATCAACAGAAGAAAAGGTTGCTGATGAAAAAGAATCATCTTCTGAAAATGATGATGAGCTTGCCTTTATATCCAAAAGAATCCAGAGATTGATTAGAAGAAAGGGCAGAGGAAAAAGATTCCTCAACTTCAAGAAGGATGGACAAAAAGGTGAAGGATCCAAGGCTCAAATCATCTGCTATGAATGTAACAAACCAGGACACATCAAAGCAGAATGTCCACAATTGAAAAGGGATCTAAAAGCATTCTAGAAGAAGAAAGCAATGATGGCAACATGGGAAGACTCAGAAAGTTCTTCAGAAGAAGATTCAGAAGATGAGACAGCAAACATATGTCTCATGGCTGGAAAAGAAGATGAAGACGATGAGGAACAAGCAAAAACCATCAAAAAGAATGGGCAATGGTTCTTGGACAGTGGCTGCTCAAGACATATGACTGGAGACAAAAACAGATTAATCCAGTTACACAAAATAGAAGGTGGAACAGTAACTTTTGGAGACAACAACAAGGCACACATCAAAGGTATTGGAAAAATAGGTATGAAGAATTCTACCCAAATTAATAATGTCTACTATGCGAAAGGGTTAAAACATAATCTTCTTAGCATAAGTCAGCTTTGTGACAGTGGCTATGAAGTTATGTTTCAACCAACATTATGTCAAATTAGGGAATCATCTACTAAGCAAGTTTTATTCTCAAGAATAAGAAACAAAACCTTATACAGTGTCAGCCTAGAAGAACTTCCTGATCATACTTGTTTTGCTTCCTTTGAAAATAACAAATGGATTTGGCATAGAAAAGTAGGACACTTAAAAATGAAAAGTATTTCAAAACTCTCTAAACTAGACTTAGTTAGAGGATTACCAAAAATCAAGTTTGAAAAGGATAAAGTATGTGATGCATGTGCTAAAGGAAAACAAACTCATTCTAGCCTTTATCCCAAAAATGTAATCACCACCAAAAGAGTTTCGGAACTACTACATATTGATTTATTTGGTCCCACTAAGACACCTAGTTTGGGAGGAAAAAAGTATGGTCTTGTCATAGTAGATGATTACTCTAGATTCACATGGGTTTTATTTCTCACCATCAAATATGAGTCATTTGATGCTTTCAAAATCTTCTCCAAAAGGATACAAAATGAAAGTGGTCAATTGATTGCTTCTGTAAGAAGTGACCATGGAAGAGAGTTTGAAAATTTTTCTTTTAAAAGATTCTTTGATGAAAATGGAATTTCTCACAACTTTTCATGTCCTAAAACTCCACAACAAAATGGAGTTGTTGAAAGGAAAAATAGAACTCTCCAAGAAATGGCTAGAACTATGTTAAAAGATGGTGGAATTCAAAAATACTTTTGGGCTGAAGCTGTATCCGCATCATGCTATATACTTAACAGAGTTTCCATCAGAAGCATACTCAACAAAACTCCATATGAGATATGGAAAGGGAGAAAACCCAACATTGCATACTTTCATGTTTTGGATGTGATTGTTATATTTTAGATAACAAAGAAAATCTTGAAAAGTTTGATGCAAAATCTGAAAAAGGAATTTTTCTTGGATACTCTACTACTTCAAAAGCTTATAGAGTTTACAATGTCAAAAATCAGACCATAGAAGAAAGCATGCATGTTATTTTCAATGATACTAACATTTCTTCTCAAGGAAAGTACAACAATGAATCATATGAAGAATCTGATAAGTTGTAGAAGATATCTTCTGACAGTAAAAACACATCAGAAGATATAACAGAACAGGAAAAGCCTGCAGAAGATGTCTGTACACATAAGGAAGATCTACCTAAAAGCTGGAAAATGATTACTGCCCATCCCCATGAACAAATCATTGGGAGTACCATAGAAGGAGTAAAAACCAAATCTCAGTTGAGAAGAAATGAAAACAGTACAACTCTTCTATCTCAAATTGAACCCAAAAATGTAAATGAGTCTCTAGAAGATAATTCATGGATAAAAGCCATGAAAGAAGAGTTGGATCAATTTGAAAAGAACAAGGTTTGGACACTTGTTCCTTCTCTAGAAGACCATTCCATAATTTGAACAAAATGGGTGTTCAAAAACAAGATGGATGAAGAAGAGTGATCAGAAACAAAGCAAGGTTAGTGGCACAAGGCTATAACCAACAAAAAGGTATTGACTTTGATGAAACTTTTGCACCGGTAGCTAGATTAGAAGCTATTAGAATTCTTCTTGCATTTTCTGCATTTAAAGATTTCAAATTATACCAAATGGATGTTAAAAGTGCTTTTCTAAATGGTTTTATAAATGAGGAAGTATATGTACACCAACCTCCAGGTTTTGAAAATTATAAGCATCCAAACCATGTTTTCAAATTATCAAAAGCTTTATATGGATTAAAACAAGCTCCTATAGCTTGGTATGAAAGATTAAGCAATTTCCTTCTTAAAAATGATTTTACAAGAGGAAGAATTGATACTACACTATTTAGAAGAACTTTTAAGAAAGATTTACTGATTGTCCAAATTTATGTTGATGATATCATTTTTGGTTCCACAAATATAAAAATGTGTGAAAAATTTTCAGAATTAATGAAAGGAGAATTTGAAATGAATCTCATGGGAGAACTCAAATTCTTTCTTGGACTTCAAATCAAGCAAGAAGAATCTGGAATTTTCATTTATCAAGAAAAATATAGAAAAGATATTCTCAGAAGATACAAAATGGAAGGATCAAAATCCATGGGAACCCCCATGCATCCTTCTATTGTTTTGGATTTGGATGAAAATGGCAAAATTGTCTCTGAAAAGGAATATAGGGGTATGATAGGATCATTGCTTTATTTAACTGCAAGTAGGCCAGATATTTTATTCTCTGTAGGACTTTGTGCCAGATTTCAATCTTCTCCAAAAGAATCTCATGTTGCAGCTGTAAAAATGATATTTAAATATCTTATTGGAACAACTGATCTTGGTCTTTGGTACAAGAAAGGTACAAATTTTGTTCTTACAGGATATTGTGATGTTGATTATGCTGGAGATAGATTAGATAGAAAAAGCACGAGTGGTGGATGCCAATTCCTTGGAGAATCCCTAAAATCTTGGTCATGCAAAAAGCAACCAACCATAGATTTATCTACTGCAGAAGCTGAATATGTTTCTGCTGCAAGTTGTTGCTCACAAATGCTATGGATAAGGCATCAAATGAAAGACTATTGCTTAAGGTACTCAAAAATTCCTATCCAAGAATCCCATACAACATTCTAGGTCCAAACATATTGATATAAAGCATCACTTCATAAGAGATCATGTTCAGAAGCATGAAATTGAGCTAAAATTCATTGAAACCAAATTGCAAATAGCTGACATTTTTACCAAGCCACTTGTCGAAGATAGATTTGAATTTATTAGGAATAAGTTGAATATGTGCAAATTGAAATCTTAAATTGTCTTTGTTGTGCAGAAGGAATTAATCCTTCTTTTGAAAATAGAACTGCTGTGTTATATCCTCTGGAAACTGCTACTACAGTATATTTCTTCTTCTGAAGAAAAATATATCTTCTGGAACTTGACTAGTCAAGTACCCTCTCATGCCTTGACTTAACAGAAAGTTTGTCCTATGCGAGGAAATGTCACTGTCATCTCTCATAAAATAATAAAAAACCAATTTTAATCTCAAGGTAGAGTCAACCTTTGAAAATGACTCTTCTTAGATAGTTAAGGCTACAAAGTGAACTAAGAAAAGGTTCTTTTTGTCCTCAGCTATGAAAAGGAGAAATAATTGCACTAAAATTGCAATTAATCATCTGACCGTTGGAAGCATAAAATGCTTCCCTAAAAGATTGTGCGCACAGCCTCTCTCCTCTTTCATCTTCCCAAACGACTAGTAGTGCAACTGATAATAGGCCCTCTGCTGTATACTCAAGCTTCATTTGCACTCTCATTGCTCCTTACTGCTATCAAAATTTAATCACGTAAGTTATGTCCCTCAATCTTTCTTATCAAAACCCCTATACTTTGTTTTTCGAGTATCTCTTTTTTCAATCATAAAGCTCAAGCAATTGGCAAACAAGAAAAAAAAACTTCATCTCCTGCTGCTTCAAGAAGCCCTTCAAATAGTCAAGGAACTCCTCCACAAATGCAAGTCATTCCATACGAAGAAGTGCTTGAAGTACAACCCCTTTCAGCTAAACCACCATCTCCAACAACAGCAGTACCCACCTCCTCTTCTAAACCTCATCTCTCTCCCAAGACCGTAGCCTCTACTTCTTCTCCTTCTTCCAAGCCATCAACTTTTGTGGCTCCTTCCTCTTCAAAAGGAAAAGGTCCTGCTGAAGTCACCATAGTTCATGTTAGAAGGTCAGGGAGATTGAGAGCTGGTGTTAATGCATCCATTCACACCAAATGAAATGAAGTTGATAAGCCCATTAGAGTAGACTCTCCATCACCATCAAAAGAAAGCTCACAATACTCTAGTGAGCAAGAAGAAGTAGAACAGAAATCCAGTAAGGAGAGTAGCTTAGAGAGTGACCCCTTAGAGAAAGAAGAAGAAGACCCCAGCAAAGACCTTTTTGGAAATGAGGAATTGTTGAAAATTTTCTATGAAAAATGGGATTGGAAAACTATCATCCCTGGGAAAATATTTTTGCTGCAGGAAGTAAGGAAAGAAGGATGGGTTGCCAATCACTTTGTCAAGCTACAAGGATGGGGAGATTTTATTGTCATTAGGAAACTTGTTTATCCCAGATTAGTCAAAGTATTTTATGCTTCTGCTAGTGAATATCGAAGTGATGACAACTCTCTGGTCGTAGATATTAAAGGATCCACCATTATCCTGACAGCTGAATCCATAGAAGAAGCTTTAGGCCTCCCTCACTGTCCCAATCTTTTATATGAAGAAAACTAGTATGCCTCTGTTGGTACTACCAAAGGAGAAGTTATTCAAAAAGTTCTAAGTGATCCAGACTGCAAGCTTGTTTCCAGCAAACTAACTCCTATCTGCAGAATTTTTCATAAAATCTGATGCTACTCACTCATTCCCAGAGCAAGTACTCTAGAGAGAGTCACTGATCAAGACTTGCTTGTCTTGTATCATCTTCTGAAAGGTTAGCCTATTTCTCTTGCTTACATAATCCTTAAGACAAATGATTTCTGCTGCTAATCCTCTTAGAGCCTATGTTTGCTTGCCTTATGGAATGCTGCTCACTATCCTTTTCAAACATCACCAAGTCTCTTTAGATGATGAGGAAAGCTATGAGGATATCACCTTATTTTATAGAAGCAACATTAGGAAAATGCACATTAGGATTCCTGACATCTCTCAGTACATGAAGAGTGATTCTGAAGAAGAAGAAGATGATGATGATCAGGGTGAATCCAGTGCTCCTAGGTCCAAGAAGCAGAAATCCTTCCTTCAAACATTCAGCAGGAAAAAAAAAGAAGTCAAGAAGAAACTTCTACTTCTGCAGAAGATAGTCTGCAAACCAAGAAGCATGAAGGTAATGCTTCTGCATTTGCTGAATCCCCTGATATGGAACCTCCTACATCCTTTACCTATGAGGAAGATGAACCAAGCAACAGCCATGGTAAGGCACCCTCCCAAGAAGAAGGATCTTTGAATGTGGACATTCCAGAAGAAGGGCACTTGGAAGCCACTCAAGAAGATTGTGCCTCTCCAACTCTGGCTGAGCATCAAACTGAACCAGAAGAAAACCTTGAAATTTTGTATGAAGATGGGATGGCTGCTAATGCTCTTGCCGTGTTGGCAAAGAGTTATTCTGAATTTCCTTCTCATGAAACCTCAGTAGCCATTTTGCAAGCATCTCCTGCTGCCTCATAAGAAATAAGGAATCAAGGCATGTCTCCTGTGAAAGCTGTTGAATTAAATCTGTCTCTAGAAGAAGAAGAAGATCCTAAGGGTGAGGTCCAATATGTTCCTTCTGCAAGAACTTTTGCTACTGAAATAGTCAATCAGTTTCTGGCCTCCCCAATTATTGACTCAATTCTTTCCTCATCTATTCCTCTTAGAGACAACATCACTGTCATATCTGCTAATCTATCTTCAATGAATACATTTCTCCAACAGCTGAGTACTGAAAGGGATCAAATTCCTTCTTCTGCACAGTATGAGAAGGTTGAAGAAGCTCCTCATATCCCTGCTGAACCTTCAGAAAGTCCATCCTCCCATTCTATTGAAAAACAAGTTAGGAAGATCAAAGCTGATATCAAGAAATTATTTTCCAATGTCAATACTCTTCAGAATTCTGTGAATGAGATGATTGAAAGATTTACCCAACATCAATGCTGGTTCAACAACTTTGTTCTTCCTGCAATTGCACCACAGGCTCCATCTATGCCATTTCTACCCCTTCAGCCCCCACAAAATATCTTGCAGGCCACTACTTCATCTTCTTCAGACCACTCCTATCCATCCAAATAGAGGATAATGATTCTGCTTCTCCTTGAGCATATGGCCATTTTGTTTTTGATTGATGATAAAAGGGGAGAAGTAGTAAATTTAGTAGAGATAGGGGGATTAGAAAAATTCTGATATTTTGGAAAGAGGGGGATTAGAAAAATTCTGATATTTTGATAGTTTGATGTAATTTCCGATTGCTATAATGATCTTCTTCTGATATTTTGATTAATGAAATTGATTGCAGCATTTATGTGTTTGCTTCATATACTAGATGCATTGTTAAAAATCCTGTTAAAAACTATTTGAAGCATCTGTATCATCTATGAATTATAAAATTAATGATTGAAATCCCAGTATAAACTCAGGGGGGAGCTCTTTTGATATATACAAAAATCAGAATCATACAAGCTAAATTTTGAGAAGTTGTCATCATAAAAAAAAGGGAGATTGTAAGGTCCAAGAATCCTCCTAAGTGGTTTTAACGATGACAACCTATCAAAATTCACTTGTCATAATTTTGATTTAAAAAGGAACTAATCATTTCACTTGAGTGTATGTTAAGAAGATAGAGGCAGGAATTTACAGAAGATAGAACCAAAATCCAGAAGAAAGAAATCAACACTCTCACACTGCATCAAGTTGTAAAAGATGTCTTCAACATATTTGAAATAACAATTTGATGAAGGAAAGCAAGAAAGCATTTGAGAAATTGAAGAGAAAAGATCTTCTGTAATGAGATTCAATAAGAACAAAGTCTGCAGAAGATACAAAAGTTGCATTTCTATGGGAAAAGCTCAATTAGGAAATTCAAAGAACAGGAAAGGGAATTCTGGATATTCAATAAATGAACTAAACCCAATCCAGTCTTTGAAGTCAGATTCTCAGACTTAATTCAAATAATAACACATTAGAAGGAAGATTCACTTTTGTAAACAGTGATTAAAGAATACTTTGCTTCCCTAGCTTCCCATGGATGCAGTACATCATAATTACTCTTTGAAGGCCTCTACAATTATCATATGTCAATAACCATTCTCTACAGAAGAAAGAAAGACATTCTGCAGAAGAAATTTGCTGTCAGACTATTGCAGAAGAAGCAGAATCCTTTAAATTCTATTTTTCATATTTTTGGGGCTGCAACTGAGTTGAAAATACTTCAAATATTTTGTGTCAAATAAATTAAGGGTCTCAGCATGCCTACAGAAGAAATAGCTACAGAATGCACAAGTTTTTCTGTCTGCAGAAGAAAGGTCTTCATAAGAGGCAACTGGTCAAAGATGACAGCTATATACAACTGTGACAGTTGCAACTTGAAAGGGACAACTCCAGGAACACAGCTGTGAGTCCAAGCATGTCTCCAATGGCTATTTTCTTCCATTCCCTATAAAAGGAGACATTCCCTTCAAGTTGAGACACACCCTCTTCCAGAAGAAGCTTATGATCTTCGAAATTACAGTTCATATCTTCTGGAAAATTTCTCTCTCTTCTTTTTTCTGAGTATATGCTTTAGAGAGTCATTTGAGAGAGAGCTGGCTCATTACTTTTTCAGCTGTGCCTAATTTGTATTCATTTTGAGCCTTGTATTTTACCTTTATCTACATATTTCCTTGTAAACTCTCAAGGAGGCTTAAAGTTGTTAATGTCTCTTGAGAAAGTGTGCTGGAAGTGTTAAGTGATAATATTACAGAGAAATAGTGAAGGAGAAAGCCTGCAGAGGGTGTTCTGCAGTGTTTGCAGTGGTTGTTCCTTCTGCAGAAGAATCTGCAGTAAGTGTACAGCCTTGAGATTCTGAGAAAGAAACTTGATTAGGAGCCTGAAGAGGCTGCAGAAGAATACTAGGGGTAAGGTGTACCCAAGGTGATTGTAAAGTGAAAGTTGAGTAAGAAAATCCTACTTGGTGTAGGGATTGGATGTAGCCTTAGGTTGGAAGAGGTGAACCAGTATAAAATTTCGGTGTGCAATCTTCTAACCCTAACTCCTTTTATTTTGATCACATGTGCATAAAATTATTTTGAAAAAGTACTTAATACCTAAGTAAGTGATACCCAAGGGAGTTCTAATAAAGGAACTATATCTTCTGCACACTACATATACAATAACCTCAATTTTCTTCAATGTAAACTTTTAATACTAAGCCAAGTCTAACTTGAGCAGATTAAGTATTAAAAGAAATTTGCAGAAAATTTTAAAGCAATCACAATTCCACCCCCCCTCTTGTGATTGGAACTTCAACTTCACTTTCTAGGTGGTTGTTGCAGCGTGATGAAATATTTGATCTTCATTTCTTTAGCTCAGCTACTCACCATTCCATTCTTCTATCTAACTCAGCAAGCTTTGTTGTGGAATATTCCTTCAAACTCTTCTTGTGTTAGCATATTGTTGTTTTTGAAGTGAGTTGCTTTGCTGATTTTAATTTTTCAGCATTTTCAGCTTTCAAGCACATATATGTGCAAGCACACTTCGAGCTTCACTTCGAGCTTCACTGACTCTGTTTGGTCCAAACGAGGAGAGGGGAGGAGAGGAATTTAATGAAGGGGAGGGGAGGGTAAAGGAGGTGAGAGGAGGTGAGATGATATTTTATCTTGTTTGGTTCGAGGAGGGGAGGGGAGGGGAGACCTTTTTTATTTGGTTGACAAGGGGAGGGGAGAGAAAATAAAACTAATTTACTTTTATATCCTTATACTTTTATAACATCCAACTTTATTAATTTGAATGGAGAGATATTTAAGTAATTTTGATTGTTTTATTTTAAACATCCTCCCCTCCCCTCCCCTCCAAATCCCCCACTTTTGGAGGGGAGACAAAATGTTATTAGGAGGGATTTTGGCCCCCTCCCCTCACCTCCCCTCCCCTCCTAAAAAATTGAACAAAACATAACAACCATTTTAAAATCACTCCCTTCCCGTCCCCTTCCCTCCAAATCCCTCAAACCAAACAATACCTAAACATTTTTCAGGATGGATTAACCCAGTTGAAAATAAAATGAAATAGACTATGCCATTGTCTCCACCAAAGCAAACAACATCAAAACCACTTGAATTGGAGCAACGGTTACACATCAAACACAAAAATATGTCCTTATAATCCATCAAGTTCTATATCCTTTGCCAACAATGCCACTAAATCGGGAGCGGATTTGGTGACTTCAACTAGCCAAAGTCACAGTGACTTTGCTCCTTTTATAGCTATTTGATAAATCAAGTGTTCTACCTTTTGCCACCTGTCCTAAAAAGTTTTTCTTTTAAGAAATATTCTTGTGTTGTGTCTACGTGCTTAGCAAGATTGAAACTTAAAAGGCACATTGCAACGTTTTGTTCATGTACGTCCCAAAGCTTCACCATCATCTTTGTAGTCCATTTTCTTTTATGGTTTTCTTGTTGGAAAACTGAAGTTGGCCATTCAGGACATAAAAAGACTAATATAAACCCAATCCGACATTGCTGAAAATTGGGAAACAACCCAAAAATTATAGAAATAGAACAAGGTTTTTGGAATTCTTTCCTTAATTGAATTTCATCCTCAATTAAGGATTGATTTTCTTAATTGTTTAATTTGAAAACAACCCAGTATCTTTTTTTTATTAAGGATTGATTTTCATCCTTAATTGAATTCGTTCCTGCCTTGCAGCATACACCTTTTAGTAATGAGGGTTTATCAAAATGTAAGTTCAAAGGTGATGAAATTACTGAAAACCAACACAATCTCAAGGACTGTAAATGGTCTTCAAATTAAGGATCACCTTTGACCGAATTTATATAATAGATATATAAAATCATTGCTTCTACTTTGCCAACGTCCTTACATAGAAATAATTTTTTTTAAGAAAACATTTTTTAGACAGGTGGCAAAATGGTGAACACTTGATTTATCAGATGGCTATAAAAGGAGCAAAGTCACTGTGACTTTGGCTACTTGAAGTCACCGAATCCGTTCCCCACTAAATCCACTTATAGCTCCAATCTTGTACCTCGATTCCAGTGCCAACAATCATGCACCATTGAGTTCAATTTCAACGATAAAAGGCAAGCAACAGAGCCAATCATTAATTCTCTTGAAAGCATGGGAGGTAAAGGAGTTGCAGAAGCAACAGAGCCAGTCTTCCGATACGTTCCGTCGTAGCCTCTGCGCGCTCACCAATAAGAAGGAGTTAACGATGAAAAGGGAAATGGTAAAAGAGGGTCATTTTGAATCTTATTTAACAACTGTCATATCACTTATAATTTATCAGTTATAATTTAACATAAATTATAGATAAGGACTAAAGTGTGGAAATATTAAACTTCAAGGACTAATTTATTATTTTGATAAAGTTAGAAACTAAATTACATAGTATCAATAGTCAGAGAAATTTTGTTAGTTTACTTTTTTTTTTTTTTTTTTTAATATGATCGTATTGAAAATCATACAAGTTGTTGTTTTATTTTTTTATTTATCATTGCCGCCTCTCTTCAAACAATAAGACTAGACAGGCCCCTTTGAACTTCTTGTATATACGTGCATACATTTTTGCATGGCGTGGGGTCACGTATTCAACTTAATTTCTTGGTACTCAACGTGCCTTCAACTTCGAACCTCCCTTTCTATATATTATGTACCCATAAGAGTCTCCAAACCATCACAAAATCTTCCATGGAGAAAACTAGCCGTACTCTTTCCAGCCGCAGCCAACTCACAGTGGTGCCGCCATCGCCCCAGCTTGTCCGTAGCCGTAGCGGGAGCCACCCGGCCACCATAACCACCCTAGAGAGAAGTTCACAGAGGTTCAGCTCTAGTGAAAGATTCACCAATAGCCACCGTTCAAAATCAACATCGAAACTAAGAACCAACAACAACGAAGGGAACACAAACCCCACATTAGTAACAACCATTTCGACGACCACGCCAACCAAGTCCCAAGAGAAGAAGAGTAGAGATGGTTTTGGTAAGTTCTTACAACGTGGGGTTAGCCCTGATAATACTGGAGCTTTAAAGAGGACCACATCAGCCATGAAGTCGCCGTCGGCGTGGGCGCTTTCGCCAGGAAGGCCACCACTTGGCTCTCCGATCGGGTCTGAATCACCGGGTAAAGCCAGTGGAAGCGGCGGCGGCAGGGTTGGTAGTGGTGTCAATAAAGTCTTGAAATACTTCAAGCAAAAGAAAGCGTCATCCATGCAAGAAGATGTGTGCCATAGGTTCAAGATTTTGCATAACAGACTTTTGCAATGGAGATTTGTTAATGCTAGAGCTGAGGTTGCCATGGGTAATGTCAAGAATGCAGCCGAGGTATGTTCTTTTCTCTTTTTTTCTCCATCAAGGGAGATTACATATGGCTCAAATGCAGCCATTTGTACATCTAATTAAATTCACATCTATTTCATAAACCATATACAAATTTTGAATTATTTTTATTGTTTAGGGGTCGTTGCGGTGGTTTTTTGTTTTAAAAATTTTAAATCAAATTTTTACAACTCAAAACTAATAATTGAAATTTTATTTTTGTGATTTTCAAAACAGATACTCCCTCCGGTTCTATTTATAAGAAATTTCTTTTGAGTAGGTCTTCGTCTTTTTTATAATAACTTTTTCAGATTATCTCATTTATTAATTATTCTTTGACAAAAATATCTCATTAGTAGGTGAGTAATTAATTAGTAGAAAATATGACACAATTGAGTAGTTTAATAGAAGGAGAAAAATAATGGATCTCAATAAATACAAGGGTAATTTAGGAAATATGATACACATTCATGATAAATTTATTGTAATCAACTAAATTAGTCAACTTTCTTATTCCATATGAAATAGTTAAAAGGTTCTTATAATTAAGACCGGAGAGTAATAATTAAATGCTAACTCATTGACTAAAAATATTTTAATACATCATATTGACTCAAACTTTATACGCGTATAACAAGTATAAAAACAGGCATGAAAATTTGAGTGCATATAAGTGTTTTTGAAAAATTATATATCCACACTACAAAATTTGAGTGTAGGAAAATTATTGATGAGAGAGATATAAAGAAAAATGAAATAAAAAAAAAGAGAAAGTGAGAGATTTTATGATTGATGTGATGGAAAAGGAAGAGGGATAAAAAGAAAAAATGAATGGATAAAAATATGTAGAAAAATTAAAGTTGTTTTTATTAACCACAAAAGCCTAACTAATATATATATATATATATATATATATATATGAAAAGTGTTAGTAACACATTCTCTAACACAATTTTTTCAACACACTCTTTTGATTGGTTAAAATTCACATGGGTCCCACCATATTGGTGGTGGGACCCATGTAAATTTTAACCAACCACGTAGAGTGTGTTAAAGAATGTGTTACTAGTAGTCCTTATATATACACAGAGAGAGACGGGGAGATGAGATAAATTATTCTTACAATGAAATCATGCAATAACTTATATAACATAATTTTATTTCTATTTTTTCTATCATATCATCCCTTACATCATATTCTTCTCTCTTTTATTATGTCTGTATCATCATAGCTATAGAAGATATTATACAATAATGGTTATACAATTATAATTTCTGAATAGGAAATCCTTTTTTTTTTTGCCGAGTAAATTATGGGCTACAAGTTGACAACGTAGCCCACTTTCAGCGTTCAATATCATTTGGGTCTTTGTTATATATTGTCTCAAACTATGTTTTGAATAAACTAGACTGGATTTGACCAAAAAAAAAAGGAAAAAGAAAACTAGACTGGATCAATTAATTGTTTCAATCAGAAACTGGTCTGGGTTCAGTCTAATTAACTCAAAAAAATAAGAGCTAGTTACAAAATTAGAGGAAAATCGGTCCAACATGTGAAAATTAACAAAAAAGCTTGTTGTTGTGGTTGACCATGGTGGACATTTGAGATCTGCTTGTTTAAGTTATTTTGATGTTCTATTTGTTTTTATTTTATAATTTTAGTTCTAGTTTTATCAATGTATTTGAGTGAGCATGCTATATTCATTAATGTTTATTTGTTAGAGTATGTTGTATCGCTCTATGTGACTGATGAACTACTGATGTAAGTGTCGTTTGGATATCTTCAAACCAACTATCTTCGACCAAAAAAAAAGAGAGAGCTGATTTGAATCGGCCACTTTTAAAATATTCAATTTTTTTATCTTTTTAAAAATGTTTAATTTTTATTTAATCTAATTTTTTTTAAAATAAAAATAAAATTTTAATTGTTATATATAAATATCTATTATTTAGTTAATCATTATTATTTTTTATTTTATAATACATATAATAAGGTTTTTTATATTAATTTATAATTTAATATATCTTGATTTCTTATGATTTTATTACTTCAAAAATATTATATAATATTAAAGATACATAATTTAATTATTACCGGTATAACCACAGTTCGACCAAATGAACCACAAAATAGTGTCTTCTACTTTTTAAAATAAAAAAAATACTACTTTATAAGTTACAGTTTATTACACACACATATAAACTTTCCAGTACAAGTTTACATATAATTTAAGAATTTAATTACTATGCAATGCTAATGTAAAAACACAAACATATAAGGGAAAAAATCCAATGATACTATGTGTCAAACTTTTATACTCACATCACTTAATAAAATTTTACATTAATTCAAAGTAATTTAATACGATATCAAGATATGGGATGCATGATTATGACATATATATACTTTTGGAATATATGAAAATAAAACCATTTAATTATTAATATTAAAATTTTACAAAATTTTATACAAATAATTAAAATAACGAATAACTCTAGTGGCAAAAGATTTAGGTTCACCTAAGATATTACTCCCTCCATTCCATTTTGACATTCGTTTAAGGTTTCTACACACAAATTAAGAATAATAATAAATGACTTAAAAGACATAGTAATCTTACTAAATTACCCTTATTAATTTACTACACACTTTTTTCATTTTACCTAAATATATTAATGAGTAGTGTGGTGCACAGTTTTTTAAGTTTCTTTTCCCATAAAAGTGGGAGGGTAAAAATGGAAAACTAACATTAATACTCACATAGAAACTAGAGAACAACTCATATTATGAAAAAAATTTATTTTCCTAAAATGACTATCAATATGAAATGGAGGGAGCAGGTTCAACCCCATAGTATTTATTGTACAAAACAATAATTAAAGTTATGTCAACAAAAATTAAATTTTATCGAAAATCATAATGATGTAAAAATTGATATAATTTATATTAGTGTAAATTGAGCTTCCCTTTATTTTAGATATGCTTACCTAATTTCTATTTATTCATTTTTATTTTACTTTTTATTTTTTATGATTTCAGATACATTTGTTTTCCGTATGGGTTAGAATCCTCATGATAAGAAAGATCATAATACGAAAGAAAATTGAATTGCAAAAGGTCAAACATATGATCAAGCTTTATCATATTCTGAATGGACAACTCTCCCTTCTTAGTGAATGGGCAAAATTGGAGAGAAGAAATCAAGAATCAATAGGCAGATTAATAAGGAAGTTGTCAGCATTGTCCACCATACTGCCTTTAACGCACGGTCTCAAGGTATAATTTTGTGTTACTTTTGCCTATTCCTTTCAAATACAAGAATAAGTAATACTAGGGATGGAAGGGGTGTTTGCATTTCAATTTGGATTGATTTTATGGTAAAATACTATATGTTCATATAATTGCGATTTTATCACTTTATCATTCAATTGATTTTATTTTTTTTAATTCCAATCTAATTAAAATTGTATTGAATTGGATCAATTTTTTTATTTTTTAAAAAGATAATCAATATCAAATAAAAATGAAAAAAATTCTAAAATAATAATGAGAACAACAAAAATTAAATATTAGACATGATAAACTGACATGGTATATAATCTATAGATCCAGAATACATAAATACATAACATGTTGCAATAGGAAATTCAAATAATAGGAAAATAAGTTAACACAAATAACATGATCCTGAATACATAAATACATAGCATGTTACAACAGGAAATCCAAATAATAGGAATTTAAATCAACAAAAATAATAATACTATCTTAAATGTTTTGAAACAAATACAATAGAAAATCCAAATAATTAACATGTTACAACACAATAAATAATATTTCAAAATATTATTTCTAATAATAAATTACTTGTTTATTTATATTGTGTTTTATTTTGTGATTTTGTTAATAATATTTTATTTTAAATTTTATCTTTTACATAATTTTATTGGAACTTATATTTATTAATATAAATAAAAAATATATAAAAAGGAAAACATGAGACATGAAAACCAATTTAAAACTAGATTAAAATTGAGATATTTATAGATATATATATATATATATTAAAATGATATTAAATAATAAAACAATGAAAAAGTATATTAGTATAAGTAATATCATAAATATATACTTATGCAAATATAAATATATGAATATTTTATAAATAAAATAATATATATGTGTACATAAGTTACGTTTAGATTGGATTGGATCAATTTTCAATCTAAGATCCGAAAACCAATTCTGAAAACCAATCCCCCTTTATATTATGTTGCCATAAACTTCTTCTCCATGTGGTGCAAGCAATTTTGTGGCCATACAATAGAATAACATTTCCTTATCTAATTTCTACTTTTGTATCGAATTCATATTAAGTTCTTAACTAATATTCTCTTCTAATTTAATTCTCTTTACAGGTAGACACAAAGGCCGTCTTTGATGCATTGAACACAGCTATTAAAGTCATGGAGAATGTGGAACCATTGATCACGAAATACCAAACACAGGTTCTTTTTATTCTTTCAATATTATCAACTTAGCATTTACAAAAAAAAAAAAAAAAAAGCCTATAATTTTCACTATAAGTCAATATGAATTCATAGAAAATAATGTGGGGGAAAACAATGTCATTTCATAGCCAAAAATAAAATTAAGTGAACCATAGTTAAGAAGTTGTACCATACTAATTAACATAATGAAAATGCAACTTAAAATTACAATTTCAATAATTAGTAATGCCTAATTATCACAAAGAAAATTAATATTCTTGTATAACATGACAAATAGCAAGATTTATGTTATTTCAGCAGGTTGAGAGGATTCTTTATCAAGTTACAGAGCTAACCACCACGTCAAAACAGGAGGAAGAATACTTACAAGAACTTTTGGGGATTGTTCCAATTATTGCTACTTTATTGGTGAGCCTTACAATCTTTTTTTCAATTTTTATCATAACAATGTCAATCTCAAATACGCTTTTATCCCAAAAATATAATTAAAATATCTTACTTATTTAGGATGGTATTTTCACATGACAACAACTCTACTCTTTATTCTTTACTATTAATTTGTTGTCACTTATGTAAAACGAAAGTCCACATAGTGTTACATGTTGTGCCATGTGAGCATATCATTATTAAAAAACCTTCATGACCACACCAACACTTGAGCAAATGGTGTTGGTCCATAGGGAAAATCGAATTTGCTGCAGTCAACTATTAGTGCATTCATTGCAACCAGCAAAGTCAGATCATCGGGTGAAGCTCGGACGGTTTAGATGTCAAGATGTGTTTTGAACCTAATATCATATCTCGACATCTAAGTCGTTCGATCTTCATCAGACGACCCGAATTTACTGACTACAATGACTGCATCAAAAGTTCACTGCAGTCAATCTAGGTTTGTCCACATGGTTTATAAAAAAAATCACTTTTTTAATATAGTGCAAAGTCAAGTGACATGATGTAGACTTATTTATTTACACCATTTGAGTTGGATCATAACCTAGCCAACCAACCTGGCTTGATTAACACTTAAGTTAGTCATACTCCCATCTGTATAACCAAGTCATCGAGCGAACTTAGAGTTCTCTAACAAACATCACTACTAAGCTCCAACATCATTGTAAGAGGAGTCATGATTTCATCCTTAATGGAGTATTTGTGGCTAGAGAGATCACTACTTTCAAAGCTTCATCCCTTGATTCTAGTCTCCTTCATCGCCCATAATCTTTACCAAATCATTAATGAACCCTCAATAGCTACATGACTTATACACAAACATTACTCACCTCCAAGAAGCATATAATTGCCCTTCAAGGACCAGAGAAGCATAATAAACAATGTACTTTCCGAGAGGTTGCTTAGAGAATTGTGACTGTGTTGTTAGCATCGAAAACTTTGCGTGAATATCTGACAGCCATAACGGGTGTTGATAAAATTCTTCTAAGATTCCATAAGGTTTCTACAAGTAATTTAAGTGTGACTTTTGCAAAAGAGATTTTGACTGATATATAAGCATAAAGGAAATGGTGTAAAGGAGAACTTAAAAAAACATGGGAGGTTGGAATTGCAACGTAAATAATGACGACCAAACATTGTAGAAAATTCTTCAATGAAGAGAATAGTTACAACAAGAAAATCTACTTATGCATGAGGCAAATCAACATATGTAGGAGCAAATTAATGAGTTACATGATAGAAGAGACAAAGAAGGAGAGACATCACACCATATTCATGCAAACAATATAAATACAGGAGGAAATGTTCACCATGAAGGAAACACATGCCGCTTGAGAGAAGACTAATGTATCTATTCCTAAACTTTATGTTTGTTTGGTTATCTAAAGGTTTTCAATACCTAAACCTTCTCATGTAGGTGCAACTATCCCCATTATTTTCAAAATATCCCCTAGCATTATCATATATCCAATCTTATAGTAGTTTTCAAGTTTTCCAAGGAGGTTGATATGTGACTTTGAAGAACTCACTTAGGCATTCCTTAATTAGCTTGCTTCAAGTTATCCCTTCAAGAGGACCAAGGATAACTTATTCAATTTTGTTCCGAGAAGATGATGAATTGTTAAAATTAAAAGATTACATAAACCATTTCAATAAGAAAGCAATGGAGGTCAAGGACTTAGACCCTGAGATTCATCTTCGAGCAATTCTGGTTGATTTACAAGGACAATTTATGGATGAATTGGTAGATGCAAAGCTAGCTAACATAGTCAAGTTTAGGTGAAAAGCAATCAAATAAATAGATACAAAAATTGCTAAGAGGAGGCTTAGGGTGATGCTTTCCTGATCTAAGAATTCTAAGAAAGCATAATCAACCCTCATTCAAGCTTAGTCGACACCATAAAAATAGAAAAATGAAGGGGACGATTGAGGAGAGAGTATGGACCAAGTCTAAGGTATAACCATTTTATACCTCTCGACACTAGAAGAGAGCAGATTCTGTAGGAACTTTGCAATTATCAAATAATAGATCTACCTCCCCTACAAAAAATATATTTCAAAATACGTAGACAAAACTAAGATTTGTGAATTTCATAAAACATATGGTCATGACATTGAATATTGTTGAACACTTCAAAATCAAATTGAATAGTTGATATGGTTAGCCTACCTTGGCTGATATGTATATGATGGAAGAGCACATGATAAAGATTCGAGAAGGAGGAGCCTAGAAAGAAGGAATTCTCATTCAATCCAAGATCAAGAACAAGAAGAAGAAATAGAGCAAGAACTAATAACACCTCGGAAATAGGTTCTATTCGTACTTTTTGTAGGCGGAGGATTTATAAGCTTGGCTAGAAAAAAAGACTTGAGAGTAATGCTTTTTATTAACTTTGCTCCAAGGTCCACATGACCAAAGAGCTACCCATCTATCGCATTCTTTGATGTTAAATATGATGGGATCAAAATTATGATTATGAGGATCTTATGGTCATCATTAATATCGAAAGATGCTCAGTTAGGAGAACCCTTACAGTTTAAGGAAGCTTGGCCTATGTCTTATTGTTTTAGGACACATGAATGGTTAGCACTTCCTATTGATGTAATTCATCCTTTTGATATAAACTTGATTAACGTTTTGGAGGAGCAAGTGGAGATCAAAGGGATAGATGAACCTAAAGGCCACTTTCAGCTTAAAGGAAGTTTACAAAACGATAAATGTTAAGTATTTACTAGTAAATGTCATTACCTCTACATTGCATTATTAGTAGGCATACGTTGAATGCAGTATAAGAAATAGTATTGAACCTTACCTCACCATGAAGTTCTCTGGGAAAAAAGCATTGGAGTAATAAAAGTTAATCATGAAACATCCCACAAATTCTAGAATGACTGCCTAAAACTACTAAAGAAAAAGATGAAACGTGTTAAGAAAAGTTGACTGTAATTAGAGACGTACTTAGTCGAGCTGGATTCAAGACAAGAGTTAAATTACTTCAAATAATCAAAGATCTAAAGGAATTACATGACACATCCAATTCTGGCCAAGTGACATGAATAGGTTGCGAAATGTCTCATCCTTTGGAAGAGAATAAAAAAGTTATTATAGGACAATGCAGACCTATTCACATGGACTCCAATAAAAATGTCCTGAATTGACCTAGATTTCCACTTACAAAAGCTTATTATTGACTCGATTGTAAAGCTTGTATCTTAAAGGATGAGGAGGTTAAGAGAAGGAAAAAAAGGATGACAGTCATGGAGGAGTCTAGGAAGCAATTGGAAGTAGGATTCATATGGAATTATAAGACACTACATGGCCGACAAATGTCATGTGGTGAAAAATCTAATAGAGGAGTATAAATAAGGCATGTCCAAAATATTCTTACCCTTTATCAAGTATTGATAGCTTAGTTGATGGTGCGTTTGGTTACCAATTTCTTAGTTTCATGGATATGCTTATTCTAGGTACAAATAGATAAGAATGAATCTAGTAAACAAAGACAAGACAATGTTAATAACAAATAGGGTTAACTATTTTTACAAGGTCATACTCTTCGGGCTTAAGAATGCGGGTGCAATATACCAACATTTGATAGAAAAAATGTTTGCAAATCATGGTTGAGTTAACACCCCCAAATGAATTAGAAGAAAAGGGGCGTATGGACCTTATATGTAGATGCTTCATCTAACTTGAAAGGAGTGGAGTAGGTATAATCCTAGAAGTACCTTGAGAAATCATCCTAGAGAAATTACTAAGCTAGTAACAATAATTACATGATTAATATTAGCAAGAAAAATGGAAGCAAAAAAAGTGGAAGTCTATGGTGACTCTTAACTAGCAAAGTATTTGATAAAGATAAAATCCTTGTTGGCTACATTATAAATATTTAAAATAAAACATATAACCTAAGAGTAGAATATGTGGGTCAACTTACTCCCAAAACTTGGAAGTACAAAAAGCCTTGGTTGTAATTGAATTATAATTCTAGAAACACGACAAACTCTAAGCATCATGGTCGATGAAGTATTAAATATAGACAGTATGTAGGAAACATTGATGACCCTAATTATCAATTACTTGAAGATAGGAACTCTCCCAACTAAGGAAAACAATTTACTTGAAAGGAGAGGACCCCAAAACTTGCTCACTAGACTTTACAAGAGAGGCTTCACAACATTATTACCGAAGTGTGTCACTAAAGAGTATGTAGACCACACTATGAAGGAAATGTTTGAGGGGATATATGGAAGCCATATATCAGTGCTCAGCCTTTAGCAGCAAAAGGTCATAGAGTAGGATTCTATTTGTCGAACTTTAAGGCCAACTATTTTGATTATGTGAGAAAGTGTGATGAGTTCCAGAGGTTTACCAATATACATTAGCTCAATCTAAAACAGCTACATAGTATTTCATGTCCATGGCCCTTCTCTAGGTGGAGAATGGATATTCTTGGCCCTTTCCTTATAGCCCAAGGACAATATAAATTCCTTTTGGTTGTTGTGGATTACTTTACTAAATTGCTAGAGGTGGAACTATTGAAAACCATTTTAATTGAGAAGATCAAGAAATTCACTTAGAAAGTGGTGTGTTATGGAGTCCCTTTTTCCTTAGTTATTGACAATGGTAGGAAATTTTAAAATAAAGTGTTTTTAAGACTTTTGTAGTAACTTTTGGATCTGCCATTACTTTACCTCAGTCGAAGACCCCTTAATAAATGGACAAGTGAAAGCAACTAATAAGGTTATCTTGGTCGACTTAATGAAGATTTTGGGGGATGAAAGTGAAGAAAAGTTAAGAAATTTTTATTTATCTTATGGGCTTATAATACTACTCCTTAATCTTCCACAAGGAAACTCCAATCAGACTAACATATGAAAGTGATTCAATTATCTTTATAGAGATTAGGCAATCTCCATTTAGATACTCAATTTTCAAATCGAATATGAACTTGGACAACCTTAAGGTAAGCTTGGATCTACTTCAAAATGAAAGAGAGGTGGTGCATATTAGAGAACAAGCCTACAAGAAAATAGTAGCCAGAAGGTATGATTCTCATTTGGACTCAAGATCATTCAAGTAGGGTGATCTAGTTCTTAGAAAAATGAACCATGCAAGAAAAAAAATCAAGAGAAGGATAGCTTAGTGCAAATTGGAAGAATCTTTTAGATTTAACAAAAAACTTAGAAAATAAGCCTTCAAGTTTGATCATTGTCGAGGAAGAAACTTTTGAGGACATGGAATGCTACACTTATAGTTAATTTTTCTTGTGATTTTCAAGTGGCGTACTCTTTTCCTTACCATAGTGTTTTTCTCATCTAAATAGGGTTTTCATTGGGAAGGCTTTTTTACAAGGTGCACCTTGGATTATAATAAAGTTACCTACTTCGATTTCTTAATACTTCGGATATACTAATACTCACTTAGTCATTG
Organism: Sesbania bispinosa; assembly: GCA_026901365.1. NCBI lineage: Eukaryota > Viridiplantae > Streptophyta > Magnoliopsida > Fabales > Fabaceae > Sesbania > Sesbania bispinosa. The sequence continues at coordinate 181,101 of QLOH01000963.1, read as the reverse complement.
AGCATCAACAATACCTTAGAATCAAGTACAAACCTCGATCTACTCTAAGTCCCTTAAAACTAAATAGAAGACTTGAGGTAATAAGCAATAACATCTCGGAACCAAGTACACGCCTCTGTCTACTTTAAGTCTTTAAAATCGAGTACAAGCCTTAGGGTAATGGGAAACAACACCTTAGAACCTTACAAGCTTCAATCTACTTTAAGTACCTAAAAATTGTATACAAGCCTTAAGAAAGTGGGAAACAACATCTCAAAACCAAGTACAAGCCTCAGTTTACTCTAAGTTCTTAAAAATCGAGTACAAGCCTCAAGGTAATGGGAAGCAACATCTTTGAAATGGGTGCAAGCCTTGATCATCTCTAACTTCTTAAAAATTGTGTATAAGCCTCAAGGGTAAGAAAAAAAGTGTAACAAAATAATATTTAAATAAACACTAAGTAAAAGCAAATATAATATTAAATGACAAACATCAAACAGTCTTCTCCCAAACATCAAGGATACAAAAGTTAAAAAGAGTTCAATCTCTACAAAATACACAAAATTAAAAATAGAAATATATTAAAGAACTCTCTGGAGGAGGGTCTGTGTGGATCTCTTCAACAATTGGATCTTCATTGAAAATCAATTTAACAAGTTGACCATCATTAACCTTTTTTAAAATTTTAGTTGTGGGTAGATCTAAGTCAGGATATAATGTCTTTACTTAAAGAATAATTTTTTTCAAAACCATTATCATACTAAATATTGGCATCATTCTTTACCCTTTCCAAGTTCAATTGCCACTTGCTTTTAACGTACTCATCGACAACCGAAAGCTTTGTCGCTCATTCTCTAAAATCTTAGTTAGTCTAGACTTCTTGAGCTTTGATGTGTTTTTCTTGGATTAAAGGGAGTTGATATAGACTTGATCATTTTCTAAAGACCTTTAAATGCCTTTAACCTTAGAAACCAACTTTTCCATCTCAATGATACAGTTAGATTAAGCGTCATTGGTCTTTGATAACTCAACTTGTTGTTCTACAAAAATGGCAAATGAATGTTCTAAAGCCATACCAAGGAAAATAATTGTGCTACCAAGAAACTACAACACTCGATAAGAGAACTTACCCCCTCCAACTTGCTTACACTTCTTAATATCAGTCAACTTTACCAAATGCTTATCCATAAAAGGATCAACTGTGTATCTATTATTCTAGAACGACTACACTTCACTAGATGAATGAGAGCTTGTATAATTCTAAAATACCATAGTAGAAGAGGAATTAGTAGAGAATGAATGAACTAGGTATCCGATTGAACTTCCATCTAGTTAGTCAATCTCACTTCACTAGAAGGTTCAACTATTATCTCAGTCTCCTTCAATTGCAGCCTTTGACCGCTTAATGGGAGGTTTGTTTGACCTTGCCACAAAAGAATCCACCTCAGCTTGAATTTTCGCTAGACTTGGTGATCTTTTTCTTCTTCTCCCAAGAATACATTTTTTTAATATCGTTGTTTCTAGCTTAGGATCCATGTAACCTAAACTAGAAAATACAAGTTAATGTTAGAAAAGGGGAGTCTAGTAAAAAGAGGGATAAAAGAATATAAAGGTATTCCTTAAGGCAGATGCCCTCATCATTTGCAAAAAGTAATAAGAGTGGCACTTGAAATGAGAGGAAAAGTATCCAAGTGATTTACCTCCATTTGTTCTCCTTAGTTAAAGGACTTATATTTGAATCCATAAATAACACAAGATTTTGGGTTATGAAGAGGAAATTCATGCTTTCCATGCTCATCTAACAAGGGGTTCAGTGCTTCATGGAAAGGTTGGGCACGATAAAATCAATCATTAAAAGTCTTATGCGAACTAATGGATAGTTGCAAGAGTCATTATCTAAATTATTTATTCAATAGAATACACACTATCTTCTTTCTCAACTTTAATTGAAATAAATAAATGAATTTTTTTATATCAATAGGAATGATGCCAATGTATTTGCACAAAATCTCAAAAGCTCAGACAAAAGCCCCAGAGTATAGGTGTCGTTGGGTTAGAGCAACACTCATAAATCTTAACATATCACAATCAAAATCTATATAAGGAACTTGAGTACTACCCTATTTAACAACATATCACATACGAAGGCTTAAAAAATTCTCAAAACCTATTGGCCTGTCAAAAACTCAATCGACCACATTGTAATTAGGATAACAGTCCTCTCACCTACACTATGTTGTAGTGGAGATTTCTTCTTTACCTGGTTCGAGGGAATGAGAAAAAGACTACCAAAGTGTCTCCCTATTTTATTCCATGGACATAATAAGAAAGCAAAATAAAAATTCATAAGAAAGAATGAAAATGGAATTACCTTCAATGGAGAACAAAAATAGCAAGAGGAAATAAGAGTCACTAGAAATGACGTTGGAATTGTAAAATGAACGAATACTTTAGAAAACAAGGTTATAAGTGAAAATGAAATGTCAAGCAAATTTAAGAAGTGAAAAACCAAAATCCAACAACTAGAGAAAGGAACATTATTAGGCAACTTGCTAATTTAATGGCTCCAATTGAAGCGACATATTCTACCACATAGCTGCCATAGTAAATCCTACATTATCTGCCACACATGTGGCAAAGCATGTACCACCAGTGTCATTTTCAAAGTCAATCGATTAACATTTCAAGTTCAAATGATGTGATGAATGCACTACTGAGATTTTGAAAAATTTAAATAATCATCTATTCATAACAAAATCGTGTTGGTTTTCTTCATGCCAAATGTAACACCCCAGCCTTGACCTGCGGCTAACTAATTGAGTCCATGAATTCATTGAGCGTGTTAACTAAGCTTCATCCACCCCCGTAAGGTGGATTATTCCCCAAAGGGAACCTTCTGTGGTTCGAACCTAAGACGAAGGGACTCATAGTCTAAGATTCCTTAGAACCATTACCAATTGAGCTCATGTGAGAGTTGGAGGCTGATGAGGGCGGGGAGTGATCACCGGTGCAAAGAGGCACGGATAAGGAGTGACTCCTGAAAAGCATCTAAGCAAAAATGGGACACATTGATGAACCGAGTCCACACCCGAATGAGAGGGATCCAAAAGCTGTGAAGGTATGGGACAGTACAGTTGAGGATAGCTTAAAGGAAATTGTTGTGGAGAACTATATCAACAAGATACATTTTCTTTTTGGAAGCCCATAACATAAGAACTCCATGGTTAAGCGTGCTTGGCTTGGAGCAATTCTCGGATGGGTGACCTTCTAGGAAGTTTCCCAGAAAGTGTGCAAGTGAGGACAAAGCATACTAGAAAGACTCGTGTCGGTTTGTGGGGACCCTCATCACTCCTGCAAGCGGCTCGGGGGCGTTACAAATGGTATTAAAGTCGAGCCTCTCCTAGTATGGTGTGGTTCAGGGACGAACTAGGTGGAAGCTGGTGGGCATGTGAGAGCCGAAGGCTGATGAGGGCGGGGAGTGATCGCCGATGCAAAGAGGCATGGACAAGGAGCGACTCCTGGCAGACTTCTAAAAAAAGGGACACATGGATGAACCGAGTCCATACCCGCATGAGAGGGATCCAAAGGTTGTGCAGGTATGGGATAGTACAGTTGAGGATAGCTTAAAGGTAATTGTTATGGAGAACTATACCAACAAGATGCATCTTCTTTTCAGAAGCCCATAACATAAGAACTCCATGGTTTAGCATGCTTGGCTTGGAGCAATTTTGGGATGAGTGACCTTCTGGGAAGTTTCCCAGAAAGTGTGCAAGTAAGGACAAAGCATACTAGAAAGACTCGTGTTGGTTTGTGGAGACCCTCATCACTCCTGCAAGTGGCTCGGGGGCGTTACAACAAATAACACTACTCTATATAGATAGAGTAATACTAAAACTTATGAAAAAATATACGTATAAAGCTACATGATAAGACATGACATGTTTCCTATTCAAATTTTATAACCATCCACCCCACGATTTCCATTTGATACTAATTTAATTAGCTGAGAATCATCCATGTTGCAGTTCGTGGAGAGTGTTTCGTATTATATAGCACGTGTAAATAACTATAATTTGAAAATTTCTTTTTCATGATAACTAGCACTAATATTAAAGAATATAACACTAAAAATCATAATACCATTAAAAAGATTTAGTATTATTGATATGACGAATGCATTTTAGACATAAAATACAGGGTGAGTCTAAGGTGCATGAATTAAAAACTTGTACACCCGTACACAAGTATGTTTTACCAACTATATCAGGTTTGTGTGGATTTTTTTGTTTAAAAATTTATAATTTTGCAAAAACACCCCTGAAGTCTACATCGAGCCCTTTGCTTTGCTCTACCCTTCTGGTTGTCTCTGTTATGTAAATCCAGGCTAACACAAACAAAACAAATCAATTGAATTTTCATCGGGCTGTCTAGGGAGCCCTCATCTTCAACGGTCCCAACTTCCTCCTCTACTAAAGTCATAAGCCTTGGGTTTAGCTCCTCCAAACCGTTCAAGAACGAAGGAACTGAATAGGGGGTCGATAGCTGAGGTGAGACAAGTGCAGTATACTGTTGAACACCAAAGCCTCAAACCAGCTTTAGAGAAGACGGTCAAAACCTTTCATCGAGGTCCAACCATCATAGAAGAAATGAAAACAACTATCCTAGGGAGGCTGCAAACATCGTTAACCGTCGTCCAGTTTCTTGAACAGTAGCGATGGATCTCCGTCCACTGCCATGACCACAGCTTCTGGACAATGCAGGGATGCAGAGGTGCGGGCCCGACGGACTGTCCTTCTTGGAAGTGAACGCTTGCATGAGTGAAGCCCATTGGGCTCCTTCCATGACGACCATTGTTGTTTTCTCAACCGACCAAACCTTCGCAACCTCTCCCACTCATTTCCGTTAAGCTATATAACAACTCCTTTTGCAGCCTCACCGTTCCACCCACCCCCTCTGTACACCATGAATGCCACCACGTCAGAAAATTACCACAAGCTACTGCCATTGCCCCTTCCTCTCATCGGCGCGATGGTGTGCTGCCCAGATTTGCAGGTATATGCATATATGGTTACGGAGTAAAACCAACTTCAGTGGTAATAATGAGAGTTCAGAACACTTGTGAAATAATTATTTTCAATTGAGAACCATTATTCATACAACAAATACATACAACAATTCATACAACACACTTTTTCTCTCTTTCTCTCTCTCTCTTCTATTTCTATCTATCTCATATTTGTATGAGATTGTTGTACCATATTGTTGTACAAAAATAATTTCTCTTTTCAATTCCTGGCTAATTATGCCAATTTCGAAAGGAAAATTCCTCACGTACATAAACCAGTTTTTACAATGTTTCTACCATTTGGCAATGAAAGCTGAAACAAACGAAAAAAAAGTAGAGAGAGAAAGTGGAGAAAGGAGAGATGTAGGTACATAATTTGTTGTAGTAAAAACAATGTAGAACTGTTTTATGTACCGGTATAATAACTCATTTCGAAAAGCACATCCTTTATAACCTACAACCCAAAGCTTTCTTAGCTTTCTTTAAAGAGAAAATAAAATCATACAACGAAAAATATACAACAAGTCATACAACACACTTTTTCTTTCTATATCTCTCCATCATATCACCTATCACATCTCTCATTTCTCCCTCTTCTTTCTATTTTCTATTTTGTCTTATTAAGTTGTAATGTTGTATTGGTGTATGAAAAACAATGCTCTTCTTTAAATCTTCACCATTAATTATAATAATATATATATATATATATCAGACAACTCCATTTATTTGTGCACAGTTAGACAAGTTTTTAACCTGTGTACCTTAGAATCCACCTAAAATACATATTTATAAATATTTATTATAAAATTAACAATTAACATTGTTATAAAATAAATATATACATATATAATAAATTATAAAATTGATAGGTTTTTAATCACTAGTTATAATTTTGTATTTTTTTTATTCTAAATTTTATGTTTCACTTTAAATAAACAAAATTTTATTCTATTTATAATAAATTTGAATCATCATTATAGTATATTTTTTGCATGTTTTCTTTTGGTAAACATGTGTCTTATTTTAGAGAAGTGTTATTCATCCAACACTTACCCACAATAATTTATGCAACACATTTTTTTTCTTTTCTCTCTTCACATGTCATAGTTATATGCCTTGTTATCCAAGATGTACAAATAGAATTTCTTTTAATTGACATTCCAATTCTTATATGATGTGTATTTTTTTATTAAAATGCAATTACTTGTAAAATAATCTATTAATTTATGAAAATATAATTAGTCCTAGTTTGGATTAGTTTCTTACTTATAGGAGAGTTTTAATAGAGATATGAACTTATAAGTCCTTTTATATTTAGAGGTGTTTATGGAAAATTTAGATGAGATCTTTTGAAAAAGATGAAGTGTATAGACTAATTTCAGCTTATGAAAGTAGATAAATTCATTTTTTTCTCTTAATTTATTTTTCTTCTTTTCCTAAGCTTATTGTGAAATTTATTCAAACTGACTCTTAGTTTTTTTAAATTTTCTTGTCGAACATACTTTGTAATTTTTTGTTAATAATAATAAACATTTCCATGTTTCCATATACCTGATTACAGGAGAAAGAGAAAAGCATTCGAGTGCATGTTATCCAAACAAAGATGGATTCCTGTACTGAAAGCTACCCTTGCAGCATTACTCCATCATGCATTTGAAACGATGTTTCTCCTTGCATGTGTTTAGTGGACCAATATTTTCTCACAAAAGTCGATAAAAATTCAGCAGTGCTACAATTTTGTGACTAAACGCTCATGCACACACAACTCTTGTAACAGAGTTATGACATAACATCACTTTTGAAGCATTCCCTAGCCAAAGATTAAACAAGTGGAGAAAGGCTAATTATGATTTTATTTGTATTTTATTAGAAGTATAATATAAAAAATTATTTATATGTCTTTACCCAATAACTTAAACTTTTGGGATAATTAGTTCATAACATGATATAAGAGTCTCTATAATCAAGTGATCTAGAGTTTGATATATGCTATTCCATTATTCTAATAAAAAAGTAGTTTCAGTATAAAATGAGTGGGTTTGTGCATTATCCACATCTACCACTCATGTGTCAAAAAACGATTTAGTCTGGTCAAAATACGAGATAACATTTTTGGGATAGACATATTTAATCATATAAAGGGATTTAAGATATGAGTATCTAGGTTCCTAGCAGATATGAATATTGTCATTAGGGTAAATGTTTGCGTACCGCAAACAGTGCGACACGCAAACGTACCGCACTGTTTTGCGGCCTCCCCTCCCTTTTTTTTGTAATGCCCCCTCCCACTTTTTTTTGTAATGCCCCCTCCCCCGTTTTTCTATTTTTTAAATAATTTTTATTTATTTTTTATTTTATTATTCTAATTAATTTTAACTATATGTTAACACTAGGTTAATTAGGCGTTCATAAACGGTGAACATATTAAAATATGAGGTTATTAGTGTTTTTGTTTGTGGTTAACAGAATATGATTTTTGGTTAATTGCAACTCCTGTTTACACGAGGTTAATTGCAACCCCTGTTAACATGTGGTTAATTATGTGACCAAAGACGGTGAATACATTAAAAAATGAGGTTAATGGTGTTTTTCCGTTTGTGGTTAATAGAATACGATTTGTGGTTAATTGATTTTGTGAGTTTAATTGCAACTCCTGTTAACACAGAGTTAATTATGTGTCCAGAAACGGTGAACATATTTAAAAAATGAGGTTAATGGTGTTTCTGTTTGTGGTTAACAGAATATGATTTTTGGTTAATTGCATCTCTTGCTAGCACGGGTGGGTTAATGATGTGTCCAGAAACGGTGAACATATTTTAAAATGAGGTTAATGATGTATACATTGACGGTTAACAGAGTAGGATATTTGTTTAATTGAATCTGTGAGGTTAATTGTGTGTACAGAAATGGTGAATGGAGTAGCATATTTGGTTAATAAATTAAAAAATAAATAAAAAATATTTTTTTAAAAAAATGACTTAAAAACAAAAAAAATAAAACTAAACCGCACACAGTGCAGTAGAAATGATAGCCGCATTGTGTGCGGTACAAATATCATCACCGTTGTCATTAAAGTTACTACCCATGGACGTAGGTAAGAACTTTTTTTTATAACACTAGTGTGGGCGGACACTAATGACTTTTTTGTTCCTCAGCCGACCGATAACATTTTTTTTTTTCGTTCAAAGTAGTCCAAAGCAGACACTCTTTGCAAGAGACGAGACAAAGAGTGCCTTTGGACTATATATGGATTAATGGGTTTACAATAATAAAAACTGTGTTCAAATTTGATATTAAATTTAAAATCTTTTTAATCGGATGTTAATTGTCTACGGCAGGTAAATTTTTGTGAACCACTCGTGGTTCATTTTTTTGCTGTGGTTCATTTTTTTGCTAACCCACCGTAATAGGCACCCAAGAACTAATGAGTTCAGTTCCTAAAGATTATGACTTACATTTATAATTCTTTAAAGGTGGCGACTTCGGTGGGTTAGTAGGATAGTGATCCACCGATGGTGCACACTTTTCTACAGCTTGTAGGCAGTCAAGTGCCGTTTTTTTTTAAAAAAAATACAATAAAAAAAATTTACTTAAATTGCAATGAAGTGACCCTATTCTAAAAACGTTTTCCTTCTTCACAATCGACGCAAAGCTCATATCCTCAGCCTAGGGTTGAAGTTTCGTCTGGGTTCATGGTTGAAGTTGTTCGTCGTCCCCGTCTTCTTCAGTTGGTGGTCGTTGGCCATTTTTTCCGGCGTGAAGGTCATTGAAGTCGCACCAGTTAGCTTTTTTCCTTTCCGGGTAACGACAAACAGCTTGAGTTCGGTGGCATGAAAACCAACGGCAAAGCTATTTTCATTCACACACTCATCTTCTTCGCTCTCTATGCCATTCTCATCTTGGCCGTTCGCGTTCACATTTACATCGGCTGAACCGGTTTCCGAGATTTGGTTCTCCTTTTCTCCTCTAAGGTAGAAGTAGTAGTGCTATTTATTTTACTCACAGAATGAAATGAAACCCTCATTGTTGTAATCTCCTCTTATTGTTGTTGTTAAGACAGAGTCATCTTCGAATCCAGTTAGTATATGGAAGGAAATAAAATCAGAGGTTTTTCTTTTTCGCCATGAAAAATACACAGATCTGACTGTTTAATTATTGATTTGTGAAAGTGTAATTTTGGGCTTGGATGGAATCACTTTCAAGCTACAACCTTTTGGATCCAAAAGCTATGAACTTTTTTAGTAGGTGAATAAAGGGTTTTAATTTGATAATCATGGAACTGAATCCCTTTTGAATAAAAGATAGAAGTTGCAGCCATGGCGTCCTGCACACCCACGGTAGCCATGGGGTCGCTCCACACCCACCACACCCATGGTGTTGCTTCATATTAATTGATTGGAACTCAGAGAACTGACTTGAAATAAAAACATCTTTCAACTACCGTACTCTGTATTAATAATTAACAGGTAGCCGGTCTTTAATCTCATCCGTCCAATATTATGTGTATATCCAACCGTGCAAACCTTGTGTATCAATGGTGGTGCAGTATTTTACTGTCCCACCGAAGTCGCCACCTCTTTAAAAACTAGAATGAATTATTTACATTTTCAAGGACTAACATATTCCTTGCCAGAATTTTCAAGGATGAGCATACAAATTTACTCTATGTTCAATACACTGTAATATATAAATAAATTAAAAATCTTAAAAAATAAATTGTGAAAATTTAAATGCTCATTCATGTCTATTTATTTTGTAAAAATAGAGCATTTTTAATAAATTTACATTAAATAAATAAATAAACTAATACACACACTCATATTAAAATGCTCATTATCGTTTTATTTATTATTGACAGTTATAAAATAGGTTGAAAACTAAATGAAAATAAAAATAAAAATAAAAATAGAAGACAGATAGGCCAACAGATTGGAGAAGCTAAAAATAAATTAAATTTAAAAAATATGGATTTGCCTATATGTGATCTACATGTCCAATGGAACAAAGGGAACTCAACCAAAAGGTCAATAATTCTCTACCAAGCAAAATTCCAAAATACATGTCATTCTTTTCGATTGGTAATACCCTATACTGCCTGAATTTCCAAACCAGTATGCTCGTTGTTGCTAGGAGAAGAGGCTTCAGGGCTTTCCTTGTCATCAGTAGACTTCATCTCTTGAATGGGAGGGGCATTTACAAGGGTCATTTCTGAGGTACCACTGTCAAAGAGTCGTCCCTTCATCTCCCTGTGCTCTTGGCACAAGGCACACCAGTGCATGCAGCAGTGCACACAACATGGATCACAAGGCGAGTTCTGCAGTCATCAAAAGAATAAAACAATATTAAAGACAAGGTTTATGCTCTGGGTAAACCATAAAAGCCAAAGGGAATTACAGCAGTGCTATATGGCTCTGAAATTTCATACACGAATAACAGTATGAATGCTCAAATCAGCCATCACGAAGGGTCTTATGAGAATACATAGGATGGTGAGAATACATGGAATTAAAAAAGTTTTTACTTTTCCACCGTATCAATTTGTGCACCCTACTTTCATGTCAAAGATCATTCCCAAGGAAGTAATTATCAAAATCTTGTGCAAGTACATGTTGCTAGGAAACATAAAAGTAAAACAAATGCTTTGTATGTACAGAATTTCAAAATCTTAAAGCAACCATTAAGCCTTTGACCTTGTTGATCTTGAATTGAGTAGGGTTCTCCCCCCATGTCTTGAACCCAAACCCCTCCTTTGGGGGGAAAATAACCTCTAGCAAACAATAGATTGCCCTGTTCTAACAAACCTATGTGGATTACCTCTAGCAAACAATAGATGGACCTGTCCTAACAAACTTATGCGGATTACGAAATTGCCTACACAGTTAGAGAGCATTAAGTATCGATGATTATATTTTAAACCAACAAATAAAAGATGCAAAAGAAGGTAAAATGGTCAACAATTCAAAGAATAATTAGTTGTTGGTCTTTGGGACTCTTAGTAGCAGCAGGCAGCTTAGGATTTTGTAAATTGAAGATCATAATATTTTATAAGCTTTGAAAGAAAAAAGCAGTTTTGTGAAAAAAAAAAAAAAGAAGCTTTGAGTAGTTAATTTTACAAAAAATAATGCAAATCAGTCAAATCTATTTCTGTTTTCTTTTTCTAATGCTAAATAATGTCCTTTTTTACGATTATTAAATGTCTTTCTACTGAAATGCTCAATGTGTAGTTTTTCCTCCTTTCACCTCAAGTCATTAAAGCTATAATAGAATACTATTGCTCCAGGCTAAAGGTGCTTTCCTAATAGGGAAAAAAATCTAGTTCTTTTCTCTTCTCGTTAGCAGACCTAATGACGAAAACATTTTAAATAAATTCAACTTGAAAGCTATAATAAATCGAATCACAATAAGGGTAGTAATTTATTTACCAATCATTAAAACACTACCTTGTAACTTGTAAGCTTGAAAAAAACATCATTTCTCAAACTGAATGGTTGGTAAAAGTTTGTTCATACCAGACTTGCTAAAGTCTGTATTACAATTTACCAAGAATAACACTAAAATCATGACTATAGAGGCATTTATCAGGATTTCAAGGTTAGATTACAGGTCAGCAAATACATATTTGTTTCCATTCCAATTAAGTAGTTAAGAATATGCATGTATTTTTCCAAAAAGAAACGTCTTGTCATCATAATTTAGTGCACTAAGAAAATAGAGGCAAGGCTGGATAAAAGAACAGACTCCTACAGATTAAGTAGAGGAATATTTTATATACATAAGTCCATCTTTCAAGTTGACTACTAGTCCAAGTGGAAAAGAAATTCAACACATACCTTCAAGTGATAGTTTTTCTGTAAGGATTGCCGAACCTGACCAGTATAAATGCCACACATCCACCAAGTAAAAAATAAACCCTCAAAAATGAGAAATGATGTCCCTGGGTCAATCATACCATTAAACATTGCAGTTGCAGCTGCCAGAGCAATGCCACCCTCAACAAATATGGCATGACAGACGCAAGGTCCAGTCCAAGGAGTGTCGTCATTCAAGCTTTCTACATTGCGCCCAAATAATACACAAGGACAAAACAGTCCGGTCAAGCCTGCAATTAAAGTGGAATAGTATAAAAAGCAAACACTTTTCTGCTTAGTCATTGCAACAGTGAATACTGCTTATATAGCCATTCAAAAAAAAAAAAAAACTTTATATCCCAGTGTATGGCATGGTCCAACCATAATTAATATTTAAAATATGAAGAGAGTTTGATGGTGAGGACTAAGGAGTAATGGTCAAAGGAAACATATAAAGTTAGATACTATTAGTCCCGATACTCAATTTACTAGTCCAATATAGATAACAGATAACATGCTGACTCTAGTAAAATTTGACAGCTCGGTCAAGCGTTAACTTACAACTATCCCTATCTTCAGCACATCCAAAGATCCCAGTCATCCAAGGCTCATCAGCAGGAGGTGCATAGCTTTCAGGTAATGGCTGCCCACATTCCATGCACTTGCGAACAGCCAACTGCAAAGTATTAAAAACCATAAATAGCTGTTTACCACCTTAAATCAATACTCATCCCAAAAGATTTTGAAATTTCATTTTTCTTTCTCTCACAATGTCATAAAAGATTCAGTGCCAACTTTCAAACACAGCCCTTGTCCTTTATCCAGGCTTGAGATTGACCCCACCTAGTGGGTTAAGGCTTAATTGTTTTGTTGCTGTATTTCTTCTTGTACAAATCAAGAACTGTTTATTTTGATATTTTTTTATGTCAAAATGGAAATACTATAACTAGTTCCTACAAGTTTTAATCTATAAAATCTTAGTGTGTTCGGAAGAAGGATAATTAGGGGTATTGAAGGGGAAAGGATAGAAAATGAATAATTACCCTTGTTCGGAAGTATAAAATTTTATAAAAGGGAGGGGAATGTCAGGAGAACAATTCCATCTCATTCCCCAACAAGTTCTCACTTTTTGCCACCCTCCAATTTGAGGGAACATGAGGGTGAACAGCTATGTTTTTATTTTAAAAGTTTTTCATTTACTATATTTTGATTCACTTAAAAAGCTTTTCATCTACCTTTATAATCCCATGATTTCCCCTACCTATAATTGAATAATAAAAGTCTTCACAAAAAATACATTAAAATAACCTTTTTTCCCTAATTAATCATTCAAGAAGGGGAAAGGCTACCTTCGAATTTATCTCATCAATTTCCAGTCCGTTTCATTCTTATTAGATTTTGAATCTGGTCCTAACTCAACCCCAAAAGCTAGCTTGTAGGGTGAGGACTGCCCAAGACTTATATACCACAATTTGGCCTTAACTCTAGGCAACGTGCGTGGGACTCTAACACACCCCCCTGGGTGAGAACTGCCCAATACTTATATACCACAATTTGGCCTTAACTCTAGGCAATGTGGGACTCTAACACACCCCCTCACGCCCAGGGCTGGACATCTGGAGCGTGAACATCTATACGGGTGGCGGCCCAATAACAACGGATCATCTAGGATAGGCTCTGATACCATATTAGATTTTGGACCTGGTCCTAACTCAACCCCAAAAGCTAGCTTGAAGGGTGAGGACTGCCCAAGACTTATATACCACAATTTGGCCTTAACTCTAGGCAACGTGGGACTCTAACAATTCTTTCTAGCAGAAATAAAAAATCAAGGAAGTGTATGATCCTATGATCTAACATGCAATTTTACTACCTTGATCAGAAGTCACAACTCATTCATCATCTTATCCAAGAGAAAACAAATCCTTTTATCAGATATAGCAGATACAAGAACGGTTTCATGCCAATGAAGATTCGCTCATTTAGAAGAACCAAATAATGTCAACAAAAAGGTCTGGGGTAGTTGGGTTTGATTCCTACTAGTGGACTTTCATTGGAAGGTCATTTGTAAGCCCTTGTGGCTTGTGGCAGGTCCTAACCTTAAAATGGGGCAACCTCCAATACCGTTCATTTGAATGTCAATCAGTTCTAAGTATCATCATGATTAGAACTCTAATTCATCATAAATATGTCAAAACAAAATTAGGAAGCCCTAAATAGCAAGAATTCCACTCTATCAGCATTACAGCAATAAACCCAGAATCAAGGTTTGCTTATGACACAAAATTTAATCCTGGGACCAATCAGCAACAATTTGTGATATGTACACTCAAACTAGAAAACAATATTACTTCAAATTAACACATATAAAGTGTCAGGTCACATAATTCTTCAAACTGTTTGGTAATGAAGTAGATACATTGAGCTGCAGCCAGAAAGGACATAAAGCAGATTACCTATAAATCAGAACCATAATGAGGGGAAGAGATTATCTGGTTTTGAATGTTGGTTTAAACTTTGAAAAATTGATACAGAGATACAGTTCTCTTGGATCTTTTCTTCAGAAGCCATTATTTTGGATTCTAAAAAGACACTAAAGTCTAAAATACTGTTTTTAGCTTCTTTTTTTTTACAAAACAACTTCAAAATTATTATACATTTTTTTAAACATATCTTTCAATAAAAAAAAAAAAATTCCCTTAAAGAATCAAGCACAGAAAAAGCAGGCCCTGGATGAAGCTTGGTCGAAGACACTCTTGACTCTTTTGCCATTCTTTGTGCTATTCCCCAAAATCCTCGTTCTCAGAGTCTCTCAATCCCTGTTTTCTTCAATCCTTCCCTCAGTGTTTCCCCTGCACACAGTGTAACTTCCCTTGTTTTCCCTCCTAGAATCCTTCTTTTCTCATTCACCTGCACACTCCCCTTGGTTTTTAGGGACATTGTCATATGTTATAACCCTTTGTGGCAGGGAAACAGTGCTGTGCACAGGGTGGCTCAAAGTTGCCAGCCTTAGCCTCTCACATCCATTCCATTCTTTCCAGATGTGCCCTCACTGCCCTGTGCTCAGCCTTCCTCTATCAGTCACTAGAGTCCATGCTTCCCATTAGAAAATGGTGAGTGCAGGAACACTGAAGGCTACTGCATTGGTAGTAAGAAACTAAGAACTGCTTTAAGATGGCATGGCTTAAGCAATTCAGTCAAGTAAGATTTTATTATCAGAGGTCAAGTGGGATTTGATTTTAGGTCCATAGGGAATGAACTTTCAGTCAAGGGTCCAAATAGTTCATTTTCTTCTGTCTTCCACATTAATTTGGGAACTAGGGATTCATCTTTATTTAATATTTAATCTTTTGCAATTTTTTATTTATTCATTTTCTTTTAAAAAAAAAAATCATTTTTCTCTCAGACAAAAAAGGTGTTAATACTGATATCTATTGGTCCAAGTGACAAAGTTTGATCTCCATAAGTAAGGTCTTTGACTTTGAATCTTATGAATGGAAAATTTAGACACCAGGGGAGTTTTGCCCCCTTAAATGGGTCCGGCAACTCCACTCAAATTAGTCTAGATGACTAGATCCAATGTGATTTCTAGATACGAAGGGTCTCAAACACAAAAAAAGAGCTGTTAATATTAGTATTTTGTGAAAGTATTAACTATTAAATAAACAAAATATTTATATTATCTGGATAGTGGATATTGGATATTTTTCTTTAATTTCACCTCTTCCATTTTCATACCAACACAGGTGTAGAGAATCATCCTTCCACACAACTATATAACCAATGATTTGAACAGTACTGAGAAATGAGCACTGACGTGGAATTCACTGAGCAATCCGGCTTCCTTTGAACAGAGTTATCCAACAAAGTCCCAAATCAATGATTTTAAACACAAAAAAACATATGGAGAGTCAAATGTACAATGAAGCCTGAACTATAACCATTCACTTCATACTTCATGTTACCACCTTGTTACAGACATTTAATGACCATCTCTAACCAAAATAATAACATTGCAACATTACGGGTGAAGATACTTTTAACTGATTATAAGATATTTTCACCAAGTAATCTACAATCTGATCTCACCACCCAAATTCACGTTTTAATTATCAATCCAATTTCAGGATAAGGTAACAGCAGCAGGTTATGCATTGCTTATCTAGGCCTCAAGGTCAGGTACCAGTAACTCAATCTGTTAAACGACTAAACCCGTGTTGCCACTTGACACAATTCAAATGTCTCCATCTCCACAATTACAAATACAAACAACATTGAGCCACCCTCTGTTGCTTTCGTCACTTACAAAACTCTAATTGCATGTACAAGTAGAACTAGGTTCAGACTGCACCTAGAAACCTTTCAACAAGGTTTCCTTCCCACACAAGAATATCAATCAATCGTGCCTAATCTAGAAGTCAGACAAAACCCAGCATCCAAAGCTATTCTATCCATCAAAATTCAACAAAATGCATGGTGTGTCCGAGTATCTTGATTTACAGTTGGGTAAAAAATTGATTTCGACAGAATTATGATTAAAAATGAATAATTTAAAATTAATTCTAACAGAATTGATTATTAGTGATATCCACTAAAAAGCAATCGGATACTGAATCAAACAATGGAATCCAAACCTGCGGAACCTCAATTGGCTGATTCAGTTCACCAGGCTTGATATCTTCCAGAGGCGCCTGATCTTTAGTCAGCTTCACGTAACGTGACTGATTCCTTTCCTCCATCTAATCTCACAAACCAAACCCAAAAGAAAAGAAAGAATAGAAAATCAACGATGAATCACAGAAAATAGCTTGCGTTTAGATGCTGAGAAAAATAGCGAAAAACACACAAGCAGAACTGCACAATTTAAGATCTATAGAAATTGGGTTGTGGGTCACCTTCGTTGGGTGATTCTGTTGAAAAATTAGGAAGTGATGTGAAACAAACACCAATGTCACGTTGGATTTACTCCGAACCCAATATAATGAAATTGGGTGGGATCACGCGCAAGGAGGAGTCAACTGCAATCACGTAAGTTTCTTTTGCCTTCATTAGAAAATGAAAATAACTTAAGTATGCATTCATTATTTTCCGTTCAAAGTTTTAATATGACGTAATAGAGGATAGGATTTTTCAAAAAAAAAAAAAATGATTTGAGGGAGAAAAATGATTCTTTTTTACGAAGAGGGAGAAAAATGATTTCGTTTACTTTAGTGTGTATTGGACAGAAAATTTGATTTTAGATAATTTTCATTTTATAAAAATTATTATAATTAAAATAAATTTGAAATAAAATTATTTAATTTTAATGTGTTTATTTTAAATTGAATTTATAGTAAAATTTAATATAAAATTTTTTACACAAGGTTAATTTTTTTTCATTTCTAATTAATTTTTTAAAAAACAATAACTTTGATTTGTAATAATTTACCTTCTTTAAATCCACTTTTAAAGTATTCTGTCATTTATTATTGAATTGATTTAATTTTAAATTTAATCTAACTTAAAATATTTTGGATTAAATTTTTTGTTTAATTTAAAGTTTTAGAAGATACTGAATAAATATTATAATAATTTACCTTCTTTAAATCCACTTTTAAAATATTCTGCCATTTATTATTCAATTGATTTAATTTTAAATTTAATCTAACTTAAAATTTTTTGTATTAAATTTTTTGTTTAATTTAAAATTTTAGAAGATACTGAATAAATTTTAAAATAAATAATAAATTTAATAAAAAGTAATTTAAAACATCAAAGATCTTATCTCATAAGTCATAAATGACATTGAGAAAATTCATTTTAAATCTAGATTATTAAAATTATTTTATACAATTCAATAATCTTATTATTTTTCAACTAATTATTGAAAAATATATCTAACAACACTTATCTTTGTTCACTTCAATGTATTTTAAATAATTATTTAGTAATATATATATATATATATATATATACTCAAATGAATTTTTATATAAACAATTATAAATTGTATGGTAATCCTATAAATATATGTAAGTATGATTGGTAAAATAAATGTAGGAACACACAGGAAACACTAGAAGGGGGTTGAATAGTTTTTTTTATAAACTTTAAAGTTTTTAGGAAACCTTTTCGAAATCTGAGTTTTAAAGTGCTTCAGACATGTTTGAAGGTTGTCTGAAATTCTATTCCTTGTTTAAAAATGTTCAGACAGAGGTATCAAAACTGTTTTAGCAAATTGAGTTTTAATGATAGCTTATAAGAACCCAGTTCAAAAGCCCTCTTCTTATTAATTAAAATCAAACATAAAGAGTTTAAGGGTAAGAGAAGCACTCAGCCAAGTTTATCCTGATTCACCCACTTTACTTGTGAGCTATGTTCAGTTCCAGAGCCAACATGCTACTGAATTTTCCACTAATCTTAACAGATTACAAGTTTTCTTTCCACCAAGCCTCTTGAGGCTCTACACCAAGTATTTTTTCTTCAACCTAGCCACTCTAGGCTCTCAGACAAGTATTCTTTCTTACACCAAGCCTCTTCAGGCTCTCAGCACTTTCAAAGTGTTTACAAAGAGAAGTGAACTTAGAACCTATAGTTCTTTGTTCAGATTGTACAAGGATAACAGTGATCTAACACTGGATATGAAAGTTAATAGTACAAGGAATTTCTAAGAGAAATTCTACAGAGAATTTGGCAACTTTGTTGCTTGAGTGAGCTTTTTAATTTTAGCAGATTTTCTCACAGTGTTTTTGCTATCGATGATGAATCCCATCTTCTGTAGTGAGATTTCTGGTATTTATAGGCTTCTGGGGCGCTAGGTGTTGAGAAGTCCGTTGAGAGATACGTTTAGGTGCAAATACTCTCGTTGTTAGACATCTCTAACGCAAGTACGAGGTAGGCAGTACTTTATCTGACTACAACAGAAAGCTACTCCAAATATCCTCTTTTACGCCGGATAATTCAAAAAGATATCCCATAAAGCTATTTTTTGTCACTCCTAAACTGTGTACAAAGATTGCGTGAAGGAGTGGTGCAAACTAGGTCATTCCACGTCAGTCAGACCTTGACTTCAGACATCTTGGCTTCAATTAGCTCTTGAGTCTTCAAACAATACTTCAGTCTTTAATCTTCAGACAGTGCTTTTAGTCTTCAGACAACACTTCATTCTTTAATCTTCGGACAATGCTTTTAGTCTTCAGACAACACTTTAGTCTTCAATCTTCCGACAATGTTTTTACTCTTAAGACTTATACATCCTTCAGATTTTATTCGTTCTTCAGAATATGAGGTGTACTTCAAACATTTGTACTTCAGACGACATTTTAACTTATTTGAAATATAAGTACACTCGTTAGAGTACTTTACACAGATTTAATCTAAGTTTAAAATCACCAAAATCTTATCATGGGAAAGTCTTTAACATTCTCCCAATCTAGTTTTTAGGGGTGTCTTTAGGCTCTTAGTCTTGAGACTCAACAATAAATTTATAAATAAAACTATATATATGTATTTAAGTTTCTTTTGAATTAGATTAGATCAATCAAATATAAAATCTCATCTAATCTAAAAAATAATAATTTTTCATATTTTAGTTTTAAATCTTTTTACATATTTAGGGGGTGTTCGAGGTGGTTGTTAGTTTTCAGTTTTTGGTTTTTAAAACTTTGAATTAAGGTTTTACAACTCAAAACCAAAAATTGAAAACCCACTTTTTGTGGTTTTTAAAATGTTTGTTTTGAAAACCGCAAAAACAAGTTTTCAGTTTTTGGTTTTGAGTTATAAAAACTTAATTGAAAATTTTTAAAAACCAAAAACCTAAAACTCACAACCATCCCGAACGGGCCCTTAGTTTTACATTTTTAGTTTTTTTTTTATTTTTATTAAACTCAGTTGGTTTTCAAATATTCTTAATTTTATGCATCCATCTTAATTTTAAGGTTTTTTTCGTTTTAAACCGCAAGAATCCCTTATTTTTCAGGGGTAATCATATTCAAGACTTATGTTAAATTATCAAATCAATGCAGCTGATACAATTACAGAAGACATGGGTAAAATGGGACTTTCACATGAGTCATTGATCATGCCAACTCAACAAGTGCAGCTTGTGATGCAGAAGGTGCATCTAAAGGGAATCAAGCATGGTCAGGGTGCAACGGAACAATTGGATTCCCCTCTTTTTTATTGTTAATATGAAAGAACGAATTAAGGCGTTATAAATAAAACGATTTACATATACCTTTCAAATCACAAATGAGGCAGTTGCATCTATCCGCATCCCTAGGGGTATCCACGCCAACGAGCGAACTAGGAAACTCTCCTTACTTATGCTAGTAGTGGTTGGAGAGAAAAAGGTGACTACTCGTGTATCTCGGGTTGTGCATCTTATGCAATATATATATATAAATAAAGTGGTGGCTAGGGTTTAACTGCCACTCATTAACCCTATCATTTATGAGTCTGGCCCATTATGTTATTACTCTAATCCGATTAGAATTTCTAACATTCCTAGTGGGCATGTTGTATGCGTGTGACCCAATAGGTTCTCCTAATATCAGGTTATGATATTAAAATAAAACATTTTATATTTAATATCATAAAAAGTGAGTGACATCTAGCAATACATCACTAATGTCCAAATATTGAGAATGTCGGTTCCTCTACTATATCGTCTCTGATATGATAAAAATTCAATAACTTGAGTTGTAGGCCGTGAAACCATGTGGGGCCTGTCTCTATTGAAAGTTATTGTAAATGTGTACCTACAATAGAAATTTTGTGGTGATTTGTTATATCCTATTTTGTGATAATATTCTATATGAATTGTCCCTTTGTCCAAATATCTAATTGAACACAAGGGCATGGAATTTGTCATCCTTGTATAGTTCAATTTATGTTTTCTTGATATCGAAGCAGACTATAAAGAAAATAAACATCTCATGTTTACCCTTCTGAGCATGGGCATGCATTTTGTACTCTAACATTATCAAGAAGCCCACAGATATCACTCCTGTTACATAGGAGGGAAAAATCTCATCTAGGTCACTCACATTCCACCACATATTTTATTATATGTCCAAAAACCAACTTTATAATCACCCTATTACAGGTGACGTTTAATGGGTGACCATCAACCCCTTCTTCTTCTTAAAAAACCTTTTCTTCCTGAAGAATGGTTTCCTTAACTTTGGGCAATCAACCTTTATGTGACCAGGCTATTTGCACTCAAAGCAGGTGATCTGATCAACACTTGAGTTCATCTTGCTTGACTTTCCATTTGGTTTTCTGAAAGATTGATCTTTCTTGTATCTTCCTTTCATCTGAAGAATCTTCTTGATTTTTCTACTCAGAAGAGCAAGATCATCTTCATCTTCTGAAGTATCTTCAGATCCTTCTTCTACGACTGACGTCTCTTCAGCTTGTATGGCTTTCATGGCTCCATGCCTAGGCTGTTTAACTTTTGAGTTTAAGGCTAGGGAATTCTTTTTGCTGATATCCTCGCCAAGTTCTAACTTATGAACCTTGAGAGAGCCCAAAAGTTCCTCTATTCGCAGGGTATTAAGGTCCTTTGCCTCCTGGAAAACAATAACTTTGGGTCTCCAAGCCTTGGGTAAGCTTCTTAGAATCTTTTGATTATTATCTCCATATTCATAAGTTCTACCCAAGGACTTGAGTCCATTTGTTATGGTCTGAAACCTACCAAACATTTGGTCTATGGTTTCATACTCTTGCATCTTAAACATCTCATATTGATGAACAAGCATGCTGATCTTGGATTGTTTGACATTATCAGTTCCCTCATGGGTTGATGCCAATGTGTCATAAATCTCTTTGGCATTATTGCAACCATGTAACTTTTCACACTCAGGTTTGTTCAAGGAGCAAACCAAGTAGAGTTTGGCCTTGGCATTGAGTTGTACCCTTGCTTTTTGCTCGCTAGTCCACTCAGCCTTTGGTATTGGATGACAATTTAGCATGGGTATGTAGTCACCATCAGTAGCTGTATCCCATAGATCAATGTTGTTGCTCTCAATGAACAGTTTCATTTGATCTCTCCAGTACTGGTAATCAACACCATTGAATGCTGGAGGCCTTGTAACAAATGCTCCTTCTGTGATATAATGACTGGTGCTTGCTTGGGCTTACATTTGGATCTACTCCCTTAACACTTATTAGGTGCTCAACTCGAGGCTGAGCTCTGATACCAACTGTAGAAACACACAAGAAAACACTAGAAGGGGGTTGAATAGTGTTTTTATAAACTTAGCGTTTTTATGGAAACACTACAAATTTTTTTGTTCACCAGGCCTCTTCAGGCTATACTCAACAAGTATTCTTTTTCCTACCAAGCCACTTTTGGCTCTAACAAGTATTCTTTGTCCTACCAAGCCACTCCTAGCTCTAACAAGTATTCTTTGTCCTACCAAGCCACTCCTGGCTATAACAAGTACTACAAAGAAATTGTGAACTTAGAACACATGTTCTTCATTCTGCGTGTACAAGAAATTAAAGAGGCCTAACTCTGGATATGAAAGTTTGATTGTACAATAGATTTTCAACAAATAAATCCTCAAGGGATTTTTATAGAGTTTTGCAAAGCTTTAGGGCTTATACAATTTTTCAGCTCTTCGTGTGTGCGTATGTTTCTCTAAAGAATGATCATCCTCCTTTAACTTCAGCTTCAGGTGTCTTATGGTATTTATAGGCTTCACTTCAGCTTGAAGAACGTAATTGAGAAGTCCGTTGTGAGATAGAATTAAATGCATTTTATCCTGTTGAGACACAACTGTTGAGTCTAAAAAATATTATTAAGTAATTAATAATGATTTTAGACTCTCATATCCTAAGTTTTAATGAATAACAAATTTGACTAAGTCATTTACACATTTGATGCGTAAAAGTGCTTATATGTTTTCAGCAAGAATGGATTCAGCATGAAGAAATGTACTCCTAAAGGATTAACCTGCTGAAGTGTGCAACCTTTCTGAAGTGATCAACATGTTGAAAAAACTAACTCACTGAAAGGAACTCTCTGAAGCTGTTTGATGTGGCTTGGTCTCCGGACCAATTTCTTTAATCGTAGAGACCTCTTAAAGACCTTGTCAAAGTTCGGAGCTGCTCATATAACTCTGCACATTCTCTACTCTCATCTGTGTACGCAGAAAGCCCTCTGAAGTTGTTTTTCAAAAAGGATACCTTAAAGAGGAAGTCTTGTCTGCTGCAAGTACAATTGTTCAGAAAAGTGAGTCAGCTCTGCACACCTACTGTGTACTGTAGAACAAGCTATCAGAGCTTTGTGTCATAACGGGAGAGAATGCATTTAATGCTATTTCAACGAGAATTAAATTGAGTCTAACGAATTTCAAATCCAACTCTATAAATACCCATGGAGAGCTCATGCAAAGGATATAGAGGAACAAGCCAACTTGCTGAAACGCTGAATTGCTGAATATCATCTGCTTATTTTATCTGTACAAAATCAGAGAAGACGTCAACAAGGATTTTTGGCAACCAGATAGGATCATTCCTAGGTTACCTCTCACTTCGGGTGAAGCTGAAAAGAGAAAAGCAGACAAATTCTATACCATTGGTGATGCCAAGGTTGAACCCATGACTCCTGCTGAATGGGAAGCCTTACCTGCTGATGTTCAAGCAAAAGGTGGCTTAGATCATACTTATAGAGACTGGGTTTGGGACTCTTACTGGCATGAATGTGAAAAGGAAGGTTCCTCCTCAGGAACAAGATTTGATTTCATTGACTGTGCCACTTCTCGCTCTCTCCGCAATTTCAAGAATGGGCTACCTTCTTTCATGGAAGGTTTCCTAACTCAGTAAGATGACCCACGCAATTGGAAGCTGCGAACGTGGACGGTTATCCTGAGTACACTTGTTTGGTATTTCACCTTGAAGAGTTCAGACTGCAACCGAGATTTCAACCTTTCAACTTCATTCGACGACTGCTCTCCATCACCTTCGTTGAAGGTACTATTCAAGATGAACTTATAGAAAGAGAAGATGAGGTCAGGAGAACCAAGATAAGGAACGCCAGATTGATGAAACAACTGGAACAGGCTAAGCAACAGATAACTGTGCTTCAGATTGTGCATTCGGCTGAACAATCTTCCCCCTCCAGAGTGGAAAGGAGAAGAAGTCTGTGATGTGGATGCCATACTATCTCAGCGAGTTGCTTATGTTCAGTGATCCTATTTTATGATCATTTCAAACACTCTGCATAATGATTGATATACTCTTGGGTTCCTGATTATTATTCTGCTGTTTTATTCTTAATTACTCTGATTATATGCTTTTTTGACTGATGACTCTGATTACTCTGATTATATTGTTAAGTATTCGATTCTGTTGTACCCTTTTGACTGATGACAAAAGGGGGGAATATATGACTAACAAATCTCTGAAGATTGTTTGAAAAACAGATTCATCCTAGGGGGAGCATTGTTCTAAGAAGTATCTGGTTAAGGGGGAGTATCTCTTACAATTTTAACATATTTTTCCCTTCAGATATTTGATAGACATAATCAAATTTGTCATCATTAAAAAAGGGGAGAATGTTGAGTCTCAAAAATATTATTAAGTAATTAATAATGATTTAAGACTCTCATATCCTAAGTTTTAATGAATAACAAATTTGACTAAGTCATTTACACATTTGATGCCTAAAAGTGCTTATATGTTTTCAGCAGGAATGGATTCAGCATGAAGAAATGTACTCCTAAAAGATTAACCTGCTGAAGTGTGCAACCTTTCTGAGGTGATCAACATGTTGAAAAAACTAACTCACTGAAAGGAACTCACTGAAGCTGTTTGATGTGGCTTGGTCTCCGGACCAATTTCTTTAATCGTAGAGACCTCTTAAAGACCTTGTCAAAGTTCGGAGCTGCTCAGGTAACTCTGCATATTCTCTACTCTCAGCTGTGTACGCAGAAAGCACTCTGAAGTTGATTTTCAAAAGGATACCTTAAAGAGGAAGTATTGTCTGCTGCAAGTACAATTGTTCAGAAAAGTGAGTCAGCTCTACACACCTATTGCGTACTGTAGAACAAGCTATCAGAGCTTTGTGTCACAACGGGAGAGAATGCATTTAATGCTATTTCAACGGGAATTAAATTGAATCTAACGGATTTCAAATCCAACTCTATAAATACCCATGGAGAGCTCATGCAAAGAATATAGAGGAACAAGCCAACTTGCTGAAACGCTGAAACGCTGAATTGTTGGAATATCATCTGCTTATTTTATCTGTACAAAAACTTTCATATCCCGAGTCTACCTCAGTTATCTTGTACATTCCAAAGTTTGAGCTTTAAACTTGTGTAGTTTACAATCTTAGACTTTTGCTTTTAAAACACTGGTTTGTGTTGAGCCTGGAGAGGCTTGTCTGTGAAAGAATACTTGTGTAGAGCCTGAAGAGGCTTAACAGAAAAGAATACTTGTTAGAGCCATAGTGGCTTGGTTGACAAGAATACTTGTTGTAGAGCCTGAAGAGGCTTGCCAGAGAAGAATACTTGTTAGAGCCAGGAGTGGTTTGGTTGACAAAGAATACTTGTTGTAGAGCCTGATGAGGCTTGACAGAAAAGAATACTTGTTAGAGCCAGG
This sequence comes from Sesbania bispinosa, assembly GCA_026901365.1. Taxonomy (NCBI): domain Eukaryota; kingdom Viridiplantae; phylum Streptophyta; class Magnoliopsida; order Fabales; family Fabaceae; genus Sesbania; species Sesbania bispinosa. The sequence continues at coordinate 155,619 of QLOH01000963.1, read as the reverse complement.
AGTGGCTTGGTAGGACAAAGAATACTTGTTGTAGAGCCTGAAGAGGCTTGATAGAAAAGAATACTTGTACTACTGATCATATAGTGGAAAGCCTTTGCTGTTGTTGCATCGGACTGGACGTAGCTCACAATATTTGTGAGTGAACCAGTATAATCTGTGGCTAAGTCTTCTGAACCCTTATCTCTCGTTAATTTCAATTATTAATAACAAATGGGATTTGAACTTGAAGTTATAAAACTATAAGCGCTTTCATTAAAAGTTTCAACTTTACAAAACAACCTTCTGAAGATACTTCAGAGAGGTTTTTACGAAACAGCAGAAAACAAGTTTTTACAAAAAGCTTCCAAAAACTCTTAGAGTTTATATAAACACTATTCAACCCCCCCCTTCTAGTGTTTACCTATGTTTCTACAACAACCACTATCACCATACTAGGTTGTAGTACTGTTCTGACTTCTGCGATTGCTGCAGAGCATCATTTCTCCTTTTGTGCTTCCGATTTGAATTGCAACCAAAAAGTTACCTTTTGTCTTGCTTTTTCTGATGTACTGAGGTTACGTGTAGTTCTGGTACTGACTTTGACTTTCCACGTTAGATTTCCTTGTACTTCAGATAGACTTCGTCTTCAGATGGGGACCATCGTCTTAACCACTCTCACTTCAGACAGATCCTTGTTCTTCAGAACTTGACCAACTTCAGATCATAGCTTGACTTCAAACATACTTTCTTCAGAAGCTCTCTGAAATAGCAGAACTTTGAATATGTTTGTTAGCATAAAGTTCTGATTTTAATTAAGTTTATAATTATCAAAACTAAGTGTTGGGGTATCTTTAGACTTGAAAGTCTTGAGACTCAACACCTTGCTCCTTTTTAATTTCTCTTTCTTTTGTAGCATCTTCTTGATATTTCTACTCAGCAGAACAAGATCATCATCTTCAGACTCCACTTCAGACGCTTCTGAGCCATCTAAAATCTCCACAGCTTTCATGGCTACTTGTCTGAAGTTTCTTGGTTTTAGTGTTCAGGGCCAATAACTTCTTCTTGCTGACGTCCCCTCCAAGTTCCAACTCATGGATTTTAAGAGATGCTAACAGTTCTTCTATCCTCAGGGAGTTAAAAGTGGATCTATTAATAGAATTTGTGACGTTACTATTGAAAAATTCTCATTCAAACCAGTCAAAAATCTTATAACATAATTAAGAGTGTGAAAATTTCTAGCATTCCTCATAGCAGCAAAGGTGCATTTAACTGGACAAGCACACCATGGAATAGGCATATATGTCAAGTTCCTCCCAAAGTATTTTAATTCAGAGTATAATTCAGTGATAGGAAGGGAACCTTGTCTTAGACCATAAATCTCTTGTTGAAACTTAGAAATCTTGATGAGGAATCCCTGGGAAAATCTCTCCTTCAAATCGTTCCATACATCGACATCATTTTCCAAAAATATTATGCTATGACCAATGGATTCAATTACTGAGTTTATAATCCTTGAATGAATGATCATGTTGCAACGACTCCAAGCCTTATACTTGGATCAAAACTATAAGGAATTGGTATAATCCCATAAAAAAAAACTCAAATTTATTCTTGGCACCCCAAAGCACAATCTCATGGATCGAGCCTATGCATGATAGTTGGACCATTCAACATGGGAGTGACCACCCCAGATGAAAGGCATCCTTTGCCGTGAACATAATACGGACTAGAGGGATCTTGTGATGGATCTATAGGACCACCACCATTGTATTGTGACTGGAACCCACCACCATGGGCCATTAGAATGGCATAGGCAAAGAGCTTAGACGCTCTCTGATACCATCTTAAGATTTATAAAGCATAAAATAAAGAAAACATAAAGGGAATAATATGTAGAATTGTATTATTTCATACTCAATTACAATAGCTAGAGGTTTTTGTATTTATAGCAAAGAAAAAGGACTCAAATAAGCTAATCTAGGTGATGCTCAATTATGTCATAACCAGCCCAAAATGTGTTGAGTTGTTAAAGTTGGAGGGAGGAAGAGATTCAGAAGAAGGGGTATGTGATTTGGTTGGTTGTTGCACCTGCTGTACACCTGCTGCACTTGTTGAGTTGGCGTGCTCAATGACTCACGTGAAAGTCCTATTTTACCCATGTCATGTGTAATTGTATCAGCTGCATTGATTTGATAATTTAACAACTTAGTCACAATTAAAACTATTTGTCCCTCTTAAAAGTGTGTTTAGTGAGGATCGAACCCGAGCGTTCTTCCCACAATTTTAATCTATATTGCCAAGTGAGTCACAATCCTTTACTAACTTTATAAGGCTTTGCCTTTTAATTTGTTTCAATTTTTTTATAAAAATTCAATTTACTTTTTTTTTACTTCAGAGAATAAAGAATAAAGATTTTCATAAAAATAAGTAAAAGACATGAACATTTTACTTTAACGCCACCATATCACTATCTCCTCTCATCACCTCAGAAGTTAGGAACTTCAAACTCTTTCGCCAAAAGTGTTCACTGATTGCTTTATTTTAGATTCATGTTAAAATAATGTTCAAATCGATTATATTTAATTGGGTTTGGTTTGCAATCAATTTTTTAATCAATTTGAACCAAATCAATTCAATTAAGATCAAATTGGATTTTGGTTCTATTCATTGGGTTAAGATAAAAAAAATAACTTATTATATTTTTCAAGTTTCCATATTCATATGTTATCTTCATTTTATAAAAAAATTATTTTATATTAGTGCAAGTTAAAATGGTTACTTGCTCTTCAAAAATTTTAGACAATGATTAAATCAAATTTCAAATATTAATATTAATATTTAATATTTTCTACAATTATAACTTATATATAGGGAACTATCGGATCTAGAAGATTATTTTCCAGGAAGGGAGCTCAATTAGACAATTGAAGATTTTCAGACAAAGCCTGAAGAAGTGTCTGAACATCTACCTAAAGGACCTTCTGACACTAGACCACTTTAGAAAACTAATGTTGAGTCTCATATTGAAAGCATATCACCTTTTAGAAATAATTGGATATATAAGCCTCATCATCCTAATTAGAAAATTGTAGGGGATGCTCCAGAGGGTGTAAGAACAAGGTTAAGACTTAGAGAAGTCAACAATCTTGCTCTACAACTTGAAATTGAACCTAAGAACATTGATGAAGCTCTGCATGATGAAGGATGGATCCTAGCCACGTAAGCAAAACTTATCAAATAATTTTCTAAGAGTGATGTCTGGATTGTGGTTCCTAAAACCTCATGGGAAATCAATTATTGGAACCAAGTGGGTGTTTAGGAACAAGCTGAATAAAGATGGGAAAGTAGTCAGAATCAAAGCAAGACTAGTAGCACAAGGGTATAATCAACAAGAAGGTATTGATTTCACTGAAACTTTTGCACCAATTGCAAGGTTAGAAGCTATTGGAATTTTGCTTTCCTATGCAGCTCAAAATGGCAGCAAACTATATCAAATGGATGTCAAAAGTGCATTCCTAAATGGAATCATTGTAGAGGAATTATTTGTTAGACAACCCCATGGTTTTGAAGATGTCTCTTTTCCGGAACATGTTTTCAAACTAGAAAAGGCTTTCTATGGTCAGACACAATCCCAAGAGCTTGGTATGACAGACTGAGTAGTTTCTTATAAAAAATGGTTTTGAAAGAGGAAAAGTGGTCATAACACTTTTTAGAAAATATTCTAACAAAGACTTCATCTCAGTCCAGATATATGTTGATGACATTATTTTTGGTTCAACTAATTCTTCTCTGTGCAAGGAATTCCCCAAGCTTATTCAGTTTGAATTTGAGATGAGCATGATAGGAGAGCTTAATTCCCCAAGCTTATTCAATTAAGAAAGAATCAAATTGTATATGGAATTCATCAAGAAAAATATACAAAGGAGATGATTAAGAAGTTCAACATGAATGATTGCAAGCCTATGTGAACACCTATGCATCCTTCAGCTATTTTAAAGTAAAGATGAAGGAGAAGAACCAGTTGATCAAACACTTTTTAGAGGTATGATTGATTCATTACTGTATCTTACAACAAGCAGACCTGATATAATGTTTAGTGTCTGTATTTGAGCAAGATTTCAGTTTGATCCAAGAGTGTCTCATTTAAAAGCTATAAAAAGAATTTTCAGATATTTAAATGGAACTAGTAATCTTGGTATTTTGTATAAGAAGAGTAAGGATTTCCAGGTTGATTGGGTTCTTTGATGCTGATTTTGCTGGAGATAGAATTGAAATAAGAAAGCATTAGTGGAGTTATCACTTCATTGGAAGCAATATGTTAAGTTGGTCCAGCAAAAGGTAAAGCATCATTTCTCCTTTCAACTGCTGAACCTGAATATATTGTTGTTGCAAGATGTTGTTCATAGCTGTTATGGGTAAAATATCAGTTAGAGGATTTTAATAACTCTGAGCATTGTAGTCCTGTTATGTGTGATAATACAAGTGCTATTAATTTGTCTAAAATCCATTCAACATTCTAAGAACAAAAGCATATAGAGATTAAACATCATTTCATTAGAGACTATGTTTAGAAAGGAGTTTTTGATATTCAATTTATTGATACAGAGCATCAATAGGCTGATATATTCACAAAATCTCTTCCAGAAGAGATTTAAGTTCATAAGAAGTCTTCTAAACATTCATGCATTGTCCTGAAAATTGACTCTGTCTGATTATGCATACTTGTCTGAACTTTTGTGTTTATCTGAAATGTATGTATGTCTGAAATGCTCATAAGTTGATTACGTGGAAGTCTGAGACTTTTAATATTCACTTTTTCAAAAAATGGTCTTTGGAGCTTCTGCGCGTTAAACCAAAGTCTGTGCATACATCTGTAACTATCATCATTACTCTGCTGCTCCTATATATAAGGAAATAGAAAACCCTTGCGTCTAGGGCTAACCTTTTCACACTTTTGCTATCTGAGTTCTCGTCTTCCTTCGTCTACAATCTTCCTCTTCATTTTCTGCAAACTTAGCTCTCTCAAATGGCTTCCAAGAAGAGTGCAGGAGGAAACCGTTAGTGTATGCACTAGAAACTCATGTTTTTGAACATTCATCACTTGTTCATACTATTTATCCTTATAAAGGCAATTTGATTTTATTATTTCTTTCGATGGAGTATAATAAATGTGCTTAGAATAGTAAAGTTTAAACTTCATAAGACAGCAATTAGACGAGTTAATTGTGAGATCTCATGAAGAACTATTCTTAAAATAGTCCCTAGTCAAGAATAATCTTAGGATACGTTGATGCATTAAGACTAGTATGTGAGTTATTGATGATCACATCTCATGGATCGTGGATATGAGATATCAAGTACTCACATAAGTACATATTAAGAGTAATGATGTACTGGACTAACCCGCTATAAGAACGTTTCATGGTTTGTTACATAAGTTTTATGAACGATTCTTAAATTGATAATGCTATATGAAGTCCTTTGACCTGAAATCATTACGATTCCTACATGAGGAATTAATTATATGTTTTAATATCATCAAACATCACCTATAACAAGGTGATTATAAAGTTGATTTTTAGACGTATAATAAATAATGTGGTGGAATGTGAGTGACTTAGATGAGATTTGTCCCTCCTATATAACAGGAGTTATATCCGTGGGCCTCTTTATAAAGTTATGGCCATGCTCAGAAGGGTAAGCATGAGATGTTTATTTTATGTATAGTCTGCTTAGTCATCAAGAAAACATAAATTGAACTATACAAGGATGACACATTTCATGCCCTTGTATTCAATTAGAAATTTGGACAAAGGGACAATTCATATAAAATATTATCACAAAATAGGATACGTCAAATTGCTGACATTCTCAATATTTGGGCATTGGTGATTGTTGAAATTCTGGAAAGCGTACCAAAATCCAGCAGTATAATAGTAAGTAAAAGGGTTTGTCGTATCCACAGGAAACGGTTCAATTGTAAATCCTAGTGGGTCACACTTATCAAGTGAGAGAAGATGGTTGTTGTTTGTGTAGATTGCAATAGTAAATAAAGAAGCAGTAAATTAAGATAGGTTGACCAATTACTAGAACTAGGATTGAATTTCATCTATCGCACCCCTCTTGCATTTGAAACCCAATGATATTTATGAATATGCAATTATAATATCGAAGCACAAATAAATATTATTTCATAAAAGGTTCCCACAGATATGAAATACTCAGAAACAATTCATCCTGGTTCCCACAGTGACAAATTGCCCCGATTGAAGAACAGTTGTAAAAGCTATCAAGTCATCCTGGTTCCCACAGTGACAACTTGAGTGTTTTCACCAATCAGAGTTCAAGATCCCTATTCCTAGGCTTCCAAGAACTCCCATCTTGATTTTATAAAACCACTTTCCAGTACGCCCCACAAAAATCAAACCATAACTCCGGCACAAAGGCGGAAGCTAAGCATTAAGAACAGAATAAAAACACCGATATTATTAAAACAAGGGATTCATAAATAATAAGAGAATTCAAATACAATTGGGGATTTGAATCGACTACATTCAACTCTATGGGAGAGTTTAGCTACTCATGGTAGCCATTACAAACTAATAGAGAGACTGTCACACCTTTCTCTAGCTCTAGATCTGCTCCGTCGTCCCCCTTTGATCTATGCAAAAGGTTCTTTAAATAGAAGTTGGAAATCTATCTAAAATCTGGAAGGAATCTTGTTGGAAACCTTATTGGAAATATGTTTCTGTATTCCTGCGCTCCAACCTGTGTTCAGCGCATATGAAGCTCAGGAAACATAATTGTATTTTAATTCCTGCGCTCTACTTTCGCTCAGCGCAAGTGGAGCGCAGCTCAACGTTTCTGCTTTCCTGGTTTTCTCTTTTTCAACTTGATCTCTTCCTGATCTTATCTTTGTCTGCTACTCTTCCTTATTTTCCTCTCTTTAGCTTGATCTTGTATTGATTCTATCTTCAATTTGATTTGAATTTGAATTGAGAATTTTATCTGCAGAATCTTTATCCAAATAACTGCTGATTTTATCTTGATCTGTTGCCATTTAGAATCTTATCTACAGATTCTTTCTTCAAATAAATGCTATCTTGTTTCTTTCATTTAAACTTTTCCTCTTTATCTGCAAATCAACAGATTTCTTATCAAAATAGCATCAAATTCAATTAAATCAAATAATCACAAAATCTGGATTTATTACTAAAAAAGAGGTAATTTGGGGAATAAATCTAACATTTTGCCCTTGATAAGTGCTGAAAATATATAAGAATTTATCATAATTTAGCACTTATCAAATTCCTCCAACTTAGATTCTTGCTTGTCCTCAAGCAATAAAACCTTTGCAATCAAATGAATTCAAATCCCCATTCATGATTCTCAAAAATAAGGAAATAATTTCTTCACCTCTTGCTAGGTAGCTGTCACTTACCAAATATCAGATTGAAAATTAGAATTAAGTAGTGTTTCCAGAACTCAATCAGAACAAGATAAAAACATTCAAACTTTTTCAAAAGTAGTAACCAAAACAATAAGAGATAAATCAAGGAATTTCTCTCATGCTCACGGGTAAGTGCTTCCCTCAATTTTTTTTCACAGTAGTTGAACACTAAAATTGATAGGTCGTTTCTTGTTAATAAACATGCACCACGGTAATCATGGATCAAAAAGGTCTTTCTTGGTTGTAATGAGGCTGGACTATCAAGAAATCATGGTTTTTCTGGATATGCAAAGAAACATTGGAATAGAGAGCATTTTTTAATTTTTCTTTTTCTTGAACTTTCTCTCAATTCTCCATTTCATTCTTGATTTGCATCATTCAGCTGGCCTATTTTTCTTTGTTTGGTGATTCACTCCCCTTTTTTATTCACTTTTTTTGTTTTCTTTTTCATTCTTGAGGGAGTGACTCACTTTGCTTTCTTGTGGCCTGCTCTATGCTTTCTTCAAGTAATTCACTTTCAAGTAACCAACTAATTCTCCCATTTTATCAAACTGCAACCTTTGATCTCTATCCCAAGTGTGTAAGGGACAAGATATATACATTATTTTGGCTGAGGTGCATAAGAAAAGAAACATTAAAGCTCAAATGGATTACAAAAAATTGGAAAAAAAAATTTCATGGGTTGGCTTTTTGGCATTGAGAAAATAATTTATATTCACAAATTTGCCTATATCACTTCCATATTTTTCATGTGCAGAATAAATCCAAAATCTCAAGCAATAGCAGTTGACAAGCAGCGGTGAAAACTCTCATATCAAGTGTTTGGTCTCACAGCTCACCGACTTTTGGCTAATTTCCTTGATGAAGTCGGCTTATTGAATTAATTACTACTCTAATATATTTTCCTGCATAATATCCTAATCCTAACTGATTATGGATTCAATCACAAAATTCCTATTTCGTTTCCTAATTCAGTTAGTTAGACTGCCTAGCTTTGAGATTTTAAATTTATTTCCTTTAATCCCTATTTCCTAAAATCCTAAATTACTAAAATAATTAACTAAATCCTAATGCAACAATAAACATACTGGAATCCATACTGCATAGGAATAGTAAGTCAAGTAATATCAGATACAGTACAGATCCAATGAAAGAAAAAAGAAAGAATAAAAAAAATGAAAAATGAAAGGAAAAAGAAAAGAAAACACCAAAATCAATCCTCATCATCCTCCATATCATCATGATCCTCAACATCAGCTTCCATCAGCAGCTGCTCCTCCTCTCTCAGTACAATAGGCCTATCCCAGGCCACTGCAAATCATCTCTGAACTGAGCAGGGTAACATGTCTGGTAGGGATCCGGTCGAGTCAGATAATGGTACTCCTGAAGATGAATTGCTGCTCTGTGAAGAGCAGAGTTCTGAGAGATGATGTGTGATGAGCACATTTTTATTCACACTTTGCATAATTAATCTTAGCTTTCTTGGACTCTAATTGTGATTATATCCACGGTTTTAGATGGAATTTACCAAATTGGGCTTAATTGTAAATGTTGTTTAAATTCGGATTTTTAAGCCTAATGACCTACCTGTCTTGTTTGATGATATCTTGAGCTAAAGGTGTCCGATTTGAGTGATTCTAGTGGCATTGGAAAGCTAACTTCCGGGGCTTTAATTGATATGCTATATGGATATATTCCACCAAGATACGAGGTCCAGTTTTTCAGTTTGAAGTTGACGTTCAGAAGTTGTCTGAAGCTGAGCGGGAACGACAAGGTCTCTCAAGTAGTTGCTGAAGTAGTTTTAGTCTTTTGGAGCCTGAAAACCTGTTAGTCTAGGCCCATTTTACCTCAGCCATTAGATTAATCTGGTGGTTTAGGGATTAGTATAAATAGGGGCTGTTAGAATTCTATTGGGGACTTCGGACGCAACTTTCACTTAACTCATTATTTTACACGGAGGGAAGTTTTAGAGACGCTTGCTCTCTCTTCTCTCTGGTTTTTTTAGGTTTCGTTCTTCTTCTTCTTCTTCATTTTCATTTGTTGTTCTTTCTCTCATGGAAGGTTAATTTTCTTAGGATTGATTCTTGAGTGATTTCCAATCGGATTCTGAGGTTTATTTCAATTCAAATTCGTATTTCAATTTCTGTAGTAGATTCAATTTCATCTTCTCCATTAGAATTTTGGTTTTGAATCTTGAATTGGATTTGAACGCTTGTTGATGATTCAATTCTGTTCTTCACTAAGAATTCTGGTTTAGTTTGCTTAATTCTGAACAACCAACTGTTTGCTTAATTCATGAGGTAAAGGATTAGAAATCTCATAACCAGTACGCCTAGTCTGGTCTCGCAAGTTCGCTTAGTTCTTGAGTGAGATTATTGTTGAATTAATTGACGCTTGTTCGGTTAATTCGAATCTATTCTGGAAATTGAGTTCGGTGTATTTTTAATCGATGAAGGATCCAATTGTGAATGAGGAAGAGAATCAATCTGTTTTCTTACATCGTTTTATTCCTTTTTCTTTACTTGCGAAACTCTGTTTCTAACAACAATCAAAACCCCCTATTTTCTGTTACGTTTCTGCACTATTAAGAGAGTTTCTGAAATTCTGCATTTCAAGAACCTTCTTAAGTGAACTTGCTGGAGTGAACTTGCTGAAGTTTGACTTGCTGAAGTTCAAACTCTCTGAAGTTCTTTCTGAAAGCTGTCATCTGAAGTTGCTATTGAATTCCTTGAGAGACGACTTTGGGTTATCTAACCCTCACTACACTTAATTCATATTATTTGATTGGGTACGACCTCGATCAAATTTTGCGTCGTTGCTGGGGAATTCAATTCAAATTCAGTTTACAGTTTTCAGTTCTGTTTATAACTTCTTGAACTTTCCGTTTCTGAGTTTTTCAATTCTGTTTTGGTGTAGTATGTGTCTTTTTTTGCATTGTAAGGTTAGAGTCATTTTAATACTGTGTTTTTGTTCAGCTAACGTTTGGTTTGTTCAGCTTGTAGTGAATTTCCATAATTCAGATTCTGGCACACACTTCACTCTCCTCACTCACCATTTCTACTGTCTGAACTTCCCTCTTGCTGAACAATTTCTATTTTTGAGTTGTGTTGTTTTGAGTCATTGTTTTTAGTAAATCTTTTTATGGTTGTTTCTTATGTCATTATAGTGTTTCCATGTACCCAGTTCATTGGTTTCTGCTCATTTGATATAGGTTGCCTTATATGCTAGCATGTTGTTGTATGCCTCATTTTGTGCATTTTTGTGTGCATTTGGTGTATGACTAGAGCAAACCCAGGTATCCTACATTCATTTGACCCTGAAATTGATAGGACATACCATAGGTTAGTTAGAGAGTCGAGAAATCCATTTGTGCATAATTCTGTTAGTGATAGTGGAGTTGTCTGATAGTGTGTATTGCTGCTGTTTCTGTTAGTGATATTGAGTCTGTTTCTGTATTTTCTTCTTCTTCTTTCCTTGAGTCTGATTTTAATTCTGATATCATGGCTGAGAGGACCTTGAGAGTGCTTGCAACACCTGATGTTATATTAAGAATTTATGCATTCAATATCCTGATTTAGATGTACCTTGTGAGCTAAAGTCTGGATTGATTCATTTGTTGCCCAAGTTGTCATGGTCTTGCAGGTGAGGATCCACATAAACACCTCAAGGAGCTCCATATTGTTTGTACCACCATGAGACCACCTGGAGTTCCTGAGGATCACATTAAGCTGAAGGCATTTCCATTCTTCTCCCCGCAAGATACAACAAAAGACTGGTTGTACTTAACCCTTCCACCTGGATCCATTACTAGCTGGGACAATCTGAAAAGGATGTTTCTTGAAAAATTTTCCTGCAATCCAGGTTACATCAATCAGAAAAGAGACTGTGGTAATAAGGCAAATAGATAGAGAGAGCTTATATGAGTATTGGGAGAGATTAAAGAGGGCTTTGTCCTAGTTTGCCCACACAACATCAGATACATGAGAAACGTCTCATCCAGTATTCTAATGAGGGCCTTCTAAGCATGGATAGGCAGATGATTGATGCAGCCAGTGGAGGAGCTTTGGTGGATAAAAATCCAGTCGCAGCAAGGCAATTGACTGAAAATATGGCTTCTAATAACCAACAGTTCAATACCAGAAGCAATTCAGTAGCATTGACCCAGAGGAGTTCATGAGAATGGAGACTACTTATGTTGCTGATCATAAAGGAAGTTGGAAAACAAGCTTGATGATTTGGCTTCCTTGGTAAAGCAGATGGCAGTGGTCTTAGAAGGTTGCTAAGCTATGTGGGGATTTGTACATCTGCTGATCATCCCAACTGATGCCTGCCCCACCTTACATGAGTCTGAAGGAGATGATGTGTTCTTGTTCCTCCTCAAGGCTTATACAGCAAATATATATGGTTCTGGCAGGACCCCCTCAGCAACAACAATATAATCAAGATCTTTCTTCCAATAGGTATAACCCTGGTTGGAGGAATCATCCAAACTTGAGATGGGGGAATTCTTCTCAGCCAGCAGCAGCCACCACAACAGTCTTATGTACCCTAATCAGTCACATGTTGCCAGTCCTAGTAGACCCTACCAACCTCCACACTTGCAGCAGCAGCAGCAACCTCCATCACCAGCTGCTGCACCTTCCAAGAGTGAGCCTTCCTTGGAGAATTAATGAGGCAAATGGCAGTCAACAATCGGAATTCCAGCAAGGATAGAATCAACTATTCAGAGCCTGGAAAATCAGATTGGTCAGATGGCTACCACTATTAATAAGCTGCCAGTCACAGGGTCAGACAAGCTTCCTGCTCAGACAGTTGTCAACCCTTAGCAAAATTGATGGCATCCTGTCAGTGGTGTTCTGAACTGACAGCTAATGGCTAGGATCAACTTGGAGCTGCTTGAAATATTTGGAGCTGAACCAAGCATGAGCCTTCCTCATGAGAGTCAACCCTTGACTAAGGAGTCAAAGTCAACATACAAGACTCAACTTAAGGTAGGAATCAATGTAATTAGGATTTATGATGTAATTAGGAAATCCTTGTCATTTTATTAATTAGGGGTGCCACTTACCTATGGGTTTAGTGGTTAATAGGTTGCCTTACTAGGAGGTATAGAGGGTCATGGGTTCTAATCCCATCTAGGATAGGAATTTCACTCATCTTGTATTTTCCATGTATTTTGGGCGTATAATTAGGTGATTTAGTGGCTTAAGGCTTAGTTTAGCTAAAAGCCATTAGGGGCATATGATCAAATCCCACTTAGGATGGGTTTACACCCATCTTTTCTATTTTCCCCCCTTTATTCCACATAAGTGGCCACCCCACTCCCTCTCCTCTCCTATATAAAGGAGCTTTCATCACCCATGTATTCCACACAATTGAATTTTAAGTAAGGCATTATGCCCAAATTTTCTCCTCCATTGGTGAGTTGAGTGAGGCTTGGTGGTTGATGCTCAAACCATACTTTGAGACTTATCTAATTCTCCTGAATTAGTGGCGTCTAGCGATTGGACTTATCTGCTGTGGGTGGATTCCTGCTTCAGTGGCGTACCTTACCATTTCTTCCTCTCCACTTTTTCTTTCACTTTCTCTTATTTTCCTTCATTTTCTCGCCCAAATTAGCTGTTGCCCTGCACCTAATTTGCGCATTAATTGCTTGTTTTTCAATTCTAATCGGTGGTTTTTGCTCAATTCTAGATCCTACTCCCAGCCGGCTATCAATTGGTTATCAGAGCTTGTTGAATTTGAGCAATTTGGAGCATCGTGAGGCTGTTCTTGGCCGCGGCTACTGCACTTATTTGTTGCAGAATTTTCACTCATTTAGTGTAATTCCATCCCTTTGTTTCAATTGTAATTGGACTTTCTATGCACTTATTATGGATGGACCATTCTATGCCATTCTCTCTTTTTCTTGTGTGATTTCACTCATATTTGCTTGTGCTCTAGAACTTGGCTTGACTCTTTGATTTGCAACTTTGTTCACATGCATGAATTGAGATGAATGAGGCATTTTTGTTGATATTGAGCTACTAGCCATATTAGCCTACCTTGATGATTTTCCACTTGTTGAGCCCCTTTGAGCCTATGGATCCCATTTCTTGTATTAAAGCTCATTACAAGCCTCAAAAGTGAAAACCATGATTTTCCTTGCCTTAGAGGATAAAGGAGCTTTGGAATTGTTTTGGGAATAGGTTTTTGAATAAGTGTGGGGGTGTACTAACATCATTTTCATATCTTATCTCCCTCATGTGGATATCATATTGTTGACCTTTGGCTAGTTACAAAAAAAAAAAAATGGAAAAGGAAAGAAAGAAAAGTGTTAATAAAAAGAAAAGAAGCAAAGAAATAAAGTGTTATTGAAATAAAAAAATGGGTCAAAAGGTAGAAAAAAGGAGTTTAATTGTAATCTTGAGATGTATGCTACTTGCATTTCTTCTTGGATTTATTCCCCATTGCTCCTCTATTCTATTTGGTTTATAGCTTCTTATCCTTCATTTTCCCTACCTTTACCTTGGTCCCATTACATCCTATTTGAAGTCCTCTTGATCTTTGCTTGCATGTGTTTCAATTGTTGTGGATATTAGAGTCCCTGCCAAGCCTATGGTAGTGTTTGCTTACATGAGTGCTTTGAGTGTATATACACAAGCTAAACACTTGAGAGTTAGAGAGTTTGTCTGGTGAGGATTCTATCATTCTTGATTCACCCCTTTGATTTGATCTACCCTCTTGTTTGCTAAATTATTGAGAATTCCATTCATATATTTCTTGATTCCATGACTCCTTGGATGTTATATTTTGCTTACTCCTATACATTCCTTGGATCTTTTGATAATTATGCCATTTGTATTCACATCTTGCTCCTTAGTTAATCTTTGGTTTCATGTGGTGTTTTACCCGGAGTGCAAAATGTGACACCCTTCTACCCCAAACTCTTATATAATTAATAATTCGAAATATAAGAGAAGTAACGTCCCACATGGGTAAAAAGGTTCACATTTCTCATCGTATAAAATGTCATTTATTTCAAAAGTCAACTAACTTAAAATAGAAATAGAAATAAAAGGTTTTCAAAATACTTAAAGCAAGCGGAATCTCAAGTATTAACATCAAAATATCCTATTGGCCATGCAAGGCACTTAAAAATAGCTTATAAAAATTTCTTTCTAAATAGAAAACATAAACCCCAATAATATGCCCCGATATCACAAGTATCAGAGCGACTCTCCCTTCAATCAATACTCGACACTAGTCGTGTCATCATCACTTGTAAAATTCACCACAGTATAACGGTGAGGAAAAGATACCACTCATACATACACATAGGAGGCTACCCTATCCTCACCCCACATATATCCTCATTATCATCAAGTAATCACATACTCAGGACACCTTACACCTTTATTATCAAACATCATATTTCAACACAATTATACGAATCAACTTTATAAATCATCAATCTCATTCTCAACACATAATAGTCATCTCAACAATGCATCTCATAACAATCATAATATAATTCAACATCATCATCAAATACAATGCATATTCATCTATGATCAAGCACACCAAAACATCATCAACATCATCCCAAGGATCATGATTTGGAACTTCCGCACAATGGGCGCACCTCATCAATCTCCCTATTTGTTACCAATGATGGCCTTACCGTTAAACCACACACACAGGCCGACAAGTTGTACATCACCCCACTCTAGGCTTGTACAGAGAATATCTCCCACCATGGTCTCCTCCCTGAATTGCACTCCACCCCCTCTCTAGGCTTGTGCAATCTCAAGTACGAATCACCTCCCTGGGCTACACTTGCCTCTCACTAGGCTTGTGCATCCCTAGTAAAATCACCTCCCTGAGTTACACTCGCCTCTCACTAGGCTTTTGCACCTCAAGTACAATCACCTCCCTGAGTTACACTCGCCTCTCACTAGCTTGTGTACCTCAAGTACAATCACCTTCCTGAGTTACACTCGCCTCTCACTAGGCTTGTGTACCTCAAGTACAATCACCTCCCTGAGTTACACTCGCCTCTCACTAGGCTTGTGTATCTCAAGTACAACATCACATATGCTCAAGATATAATCAACATCATAATATTAAGTACATCATCATCGTCATCATCATCATTATCATCATCATAAAATCATCATCAATCATCCCAATCATATATCATCATAAACATCATCAAGTATCATCAATCATCATGATCATAATCATCATAACACACATCGCATGCTCAATTCATCAATATATCATCATCATCATAACACACCATCATAACTCAATGCCTCAGTATATCATCATATATACACACCTCATATACTCATTAAGTCATCATCATACATCCGCATATTATAAGCATCTAACATCACATGAGATATTCATAGCATCATACTCATACCACAATCAAAACACTTTAAACATTGAACTTAATATCATCAATTCCACAAAATAACACTTATATTAAATACATATTAATCTCCATTCCATGTGTTAAGGAAGACCATCCTCAACCTGAAAAGAACTCATCAAAATTACATCAAAATCGAAATTTGCGATCTGCGCTTCACCTTGCGCTGTAGCGCAAGTCGCAACGCAGATTCAATAGGGCCACGCTTCAATTTGCGCTGCAGCGCAAATGTCGCAGAACGCGACTGTACTGCGTTTTTGCCCGTTTTGAACCCCTTTCTTCAACCCTTAATTAATCCTCATTATTAATACATCAATCATACACGTTTATATTAAACAAACTCAGTAAAAACACCAATCTTTACATAGATTATACAATTATTCAATCAAAACCCCAAATCATCAAACCCTTATTTACCCCTTTTGCTATATTCGTTGTCCTTTTCAATCTCATTCAAGAATTCACCAAGATTCATAAAATCATCATCAATCAACAATTCTTCATCACACCATACTCAACATATACATATATTAAGTCGAATTTAAAACCTTAGAGGGTCTTATTGTTGCCCCTATACCAAAACACTCCCACATGCACATACCAGCAGCACCCTCTCCCCCCCACCGTACCTTAGAGGTGAAGATCAAACAGCAAATGGTAATGCCTTGCTCATGATGATTACTCTGCAGCACCTTCCCCTTGCGAGTCGCTTCTCCCCTCCTTAAGGTTTCGCTCTAAGACGTTTGAAGAATAAGGATTATGGTGAATTGAGACACCCCTCCTCAAATAAATACTTAATTGGGTTGGGCCCACTCTCAACCCACTTATTCTTCTTTAATTAAAACATTACTAATAAAATACTAATATTACTAATTCTATTATTTATTACTCTTATTTTAATTAATTAATATGTTAAAATAATAATACTATTATTTCTTCCTCCTTTTTCTTATTTTATTTATATGTCCTAAAATTTTTAGGATGTTACACAAAAAGGGCAAGTGTGGGGGAATTTGATGAGCACATTTTTATTCACATTTTGCATAATTAATCTTAGCTTTCTTGGACTCTAATTGTGATTATATCCATGGTTTAGATGGGATTTACTAAATTGGGCTTAATTGGGCTTAAATTGTAAATGTTAAATTCGGATTTTTAATCCTAATGACCTACCTGTCTTGTTTTTGATGATATCTGGAGCTAAAGGTGTCCGATTTGAGTGATTCCAGTGGCATTGGGAAAGCTAAACTTCCGGGGCTTTAATTTGATATGCTATATGGCTATATTCCACCAAGATACGAGGTCCAGTTTTTCAGTTTGAAGTTGACGTTCAAAAGTTGTTTGAAGCTGAGCGGGAACAGCAAGTCTGTCAAGTAGTTGCTGAAGTAGTTTTAGTCTTTTGGGCCTGAAACCTGTTAGTCTAGGCCCATTTTACCTCAGCCATTAGATTAATCTTGTGGTTTAGGAATTAGTATAAATAGGGGCTGTTAGAATTCTGTTGGGGACTTCGGAACGCAACTTTCACTTTACTCATATTTTACACGGAGGGAAGTTTTAGAGACGCTTGCTCTCTTCTTCTCTCTGGTTTTTCTAGGTTTCGTTCTTCTTTCTTTTCTCTGCATTTTCTTTTGTTGTTCTTCCTCTCATGGAAGGTTAATTTTCTTAGGATTGATTCTTGAGTGATTTCCAATCGGATTCCTGAGGTTTATTTCAATTCAAATTCGTATTTCAATTTCTGCAGTAGATTCAATTTCATCTTCTCCTTTAGAATTCTGATTTTGACTCTTGAATTGGATTTGAACGCTTGTTGATGATTCAATTATGTTCTTCACTAAGAATTCTGGTTTAGTTTGCTTTAATTCTGAACAACCGACTGTTTGCTTAATTCAGAAGGTAAAGGATTAGAAATCTCATAACTGGTACGCTTAGTCTGGTCTCGCAAGTTCGCTTAGTTCTTGAGTGAGATTATTGTTGAATTAATTGACGCTTGTTCGGTTAATTCAAATCTATTCTGGAAATGAGTTCGATGTATTTTAACCGATGAAAGGATCCAATTGTGAATAAGCAAGAGAATCAATTCGTTTTCTTACATCGTTTTTATTCCTTTTTCTTACTTGCAAACTTTGTTTATAAACAACAATCAAACCCCCTATTTTTGTTACGTTTCTGCACTATTAAGAGAGTTTTCTGAATTCTGAATTTCAAGAACCTCTTAGGTGAACTTGCTGTGGGTGACTGCTGAAGTGAACTTGCTGAAGTTTAACTGCTGAAGTTCAAAACTCTCTGAAGTTCTTTCTGAAAGCTGTCATCTGAAGTTGCTATTGAATTCCTTGAGAGATGACTTTGAGTATCTAACCCTCACAACAACTATTCATATTATTTGATGGGTACAACCTCGATCATGTGCTGAGCCCAAAATGGGATGTGTTTGTCTGCTGGGTGTGGCTGCTGCATGTCTGTGGTGGTGGGGCTGCTCCTCCTCCTCATTAGGGATGCAATTAGCCTCAATGTACCCCTTAGTCTAGGGGTCGTGATATGCTCAGTGGGGGAACACCCTCAACCCCCTGGAAAGTGGCATAGAGCGGTGATGAGAGAAGGAATCCTAGGCTTATCTGGGACTGTGCCTTCGTTGCCCAACAGAGGATGATGTCATGAATATCTTATGAGATATTACTTGGCAATGTCAACGTCCTGCCCAAGTCAGGATGCATAGATGAGATGTGCTACTGGCATGATGATAATCTGAAACGTGGTTGGTGGGCTGGATGTTAGCCAACACCAAAACTGTCCACACACGGGCAATGGCCTGCATGTCATTCCTGTAGATCCTGGCAGCCTACCTGTAGGCGTTTTTTCTCAAAGGTGCGCCCCCTCAAACATAGACACTCAGCAGTCCTATGTCTAAGGGAATCATTGTCGTTGATTCCTACTTCATTTACTAGTGCATGGTACTGGCAAGGGATCATCTCCTCATCATCAGGTCCAGGTCCTTCCAGAAAAGTGTTGATCGTGTCGTGATCATAAGAAACCCACTGGCCTCTCACATAGGACCGTCCTGTGTAATCACATCGTGGTCTCCAATGATGTTGGCATAAAACTCTCTAACAAGCTCTAGGTCAAAGTATCGGTTCGACTCTGCAACACGCCTCCAATACTACCTAATAATCTCATTCAAGAAGTCATTAAACTCGCTAGGCTGTAGAGCAATTGGCCTCTCCTTGATGAAGTTACAGTTCATCAGTGAACTGTATGCCTCAAAAGCTTGGGGGCTCTTGAACTTAAGAGCGTTCGAATTCAGGCACATCCCAAGCTTTGTTTGGCACCTTTGGCCTTCCTAGAGGTGCCAATACTGTTGGCTCACCTTTGTGCGAGCCATCTTCAGGTAAACAGAACCAAGGATTATTCCAAAAGCAACTAAAGAATATCTACTCATGATCAATGTATTAAGCCATGCATGCTTATTTCATGAAAATCACACACATGGGTGCCATCTTAATTCAAAAATCAGAGTAATCATCCAGGAAGCACTGTTGCACACAAAATCTTGATTATCATATTACCTAATGCCAAGTTATTATTTCTTAAGAGCATGCTAAAGTGACCAGTTAAAGCAAGTTCCTAATAAACTTCTAAACAGGGCATTTATGGTACACAGTATTATGCTCAAATTTCATGACCTTAAGACATGAAATAATGCATAATTATTCATGTAATAGTTAATGTAAAATTTCACACAAGTAAGCACACATATTATCAACCAGAATAGTTTGCAAAACTCACTGAGCATTTAAAAATCACCACCAATCATACAACCTCAATCAACATTCTATACTAAGGCTCTATTGACAGTTAATCCTAAAATCATATGATTCTAAAAGCCTAAGTCTTATATTCTAAGGTTTGCTCAATGAAGGAGCGGCAACCTTCGCTCCACTTACGCTCAGCGCAGGCGAAGCGCGTGTTGCAGTATGCTCTGGAGCGAGATGTTGCGCTTCACCTACGCTCAGCACAAGTGAAGCGCAGAAAACAGAATTGAATTTGGTAATTTTGCGCTTCACTTGCGCTGCGCAGAAAACAGAATGTAATTTTCTATTTTCTGCTGCTTTCAACTTTTAAAGTTCATGTTTCCTTTCCATATTGTTATTGGTCCTTTTCCTAACAAATTCTAAACTACGCAGGTATTAAACTAACTACAAAACAAAAACTGCAAGAATGAAAAAAATGAAAAATAAATAAAAACATTGGGTTTCCTCCCAAGAAGCGCTCGTTTTATGTCATATAGCTTGACGCCTGTTTAACTCATGGTGGTTTCAATTGGAGGATGATGGTAGAATCAACTGATCCACCTCTTGTTGCACTGAACCATCCTCCATACCAGCTTCTTGTCTTGTCATCACTTTCCTCACTATCTTCTTTCTCATCTGATATTGATCTTTTTCTCTTTTGAACCGGAACTCCACCATAGATCCTGTAGCTGCTTCTTTCTTCTTGTTGGTTTCCTCATAATATTGGGAACCTTCTTCTTCTTGTGCTCAGAAACACTTTGATTCATGGCCTCTTTTATTCTTACTTTCTACAGCTTTGGTTCAGAATGAGTGATAAAGATCATATCAGTAGGATCTATCTTCAATTGATCTAGTGGTTCAGCTAGATTGGGAACCTTTGTCTAAGTGGAAAATTATACTCTCATCTTGAGAGCCGAGTTGAAATTTTCCCCGATCAACATCAACTATCATCTTGGAAGATTTCATGAATTGGCCTTCCTAAGATTAAGGGGACATCAGTATCATATTCCATTTCAGCAGTAAAGAAGTCTGCCGCATATACAAACTTGTCCACCCTTATAGGCAAATCTTCAACTATTCCATATTGATGTTGTATGGACTTATTTGCAAGCTATAGAGGTTACATCTGCAGGTTTGACCTTCAAAATTCCCAGCCTTTTGAAAAACGATAGAGGCATCAAATTGATGCTTGCCCCAAGATCTAACAAAACTTTGTGACTGGTTGAGTACCAACAGTAACTGGTACTGTGAATTTACCTGGGTCTAATGCTTTTTCTGATATGTAGATCTTTTTTTCACTCTTTTGCTTCTTTCAGAACTACTTCTGGACTCTCTTTTAATTGAACACTCATTTGCAAGATCTCCTTTGTGAGCAACTTTTCTTCAGTTGTTATGTTGTCCTCTAGATCACTTCTTCTGATGTGTTACCTTCAGTAGTAACTGCATTGCATTGCTCCTTGGGATTAGTTTGAGTGTTTGCTGTAAATTGGCCCTTGTTGTGCTCTGCCATGTCTTTTGCTAATTGGCCAACTTGAGTTCCAAAAGTCTGATGGTTGCTTCTGTATTTTTCAAACCCTTCAAAGGATTGCACAAAAGCATCAATTTTCTCGTCCATTTTTTAGAGCTTGTCTTGCACTAAAGGATAACTTTGTTGCTGTTGCTGATAAGGCATTTACCTATTGCCTCCATCTTGTCTTAACCAGAATTGTTGTTTTGATTATTTCTCCATCCTTGTGAATATTGATTGTTGTTGGAGAAATTACCCTTGCCTTCCTTGATTTCCCATATAGCTGACTTGTTATGTTTGAGTATCCTGATAGGAACAGTGACCATTGGGATGGTCGCCTCCGCAAAAATCACAAATCAATGGTGGGGTTTGGCTGGGTTGAGACTACAACCACTTGCAATTGTTGCAATTGTTGAGGAAGTGTATCCATTTCTTGGTAAGTACCTCTAGCTGTGGCTTGATGAGCTTATTTTCTGCTAAAAGTGTATCATTGTTATTTAGTTCTAGTATCCCCTTCTTCTGGACTGGCTGTCTCCCATATTGAGCTTGTTGATCATTCTGTGCAAAGTTATCAATTATTGCAATACCACGCTCTGCATCTACGGTCAAAATTGTCCCTCCTGCTGCAACATCTATGAATGACTTTGAGTCGGGTCTGAGTCCATTGCAAAAGATATTCAATTGAGCAATGTCTTCAAAACCATGGTTGGGACACTTTCGCAACAAAGACTTGAATCTCTCCCAGGCTTCACATAATGGTTCGTCTTCTCCTTGCCTGAATGTGGAGATGTCTGACTTGGCTTGAATGTAGCGCGATGGTGGAAAGAATCTTTTCAGGAATTTGTCTTCTACCACGCTCCAACTGTTCAGACTTTGATTGGGATGTGATTTCATCCATTCCTTTGCCTTACCTATTAAAGAAAAAGGAAATAATCGTAAATAGACAGATTCTAAATCACCTTCCTCAAAACCCATAGTACCAATCAATTCATAGAAGGTAGAAAGATGAGTATGTGGATCTTCATGATCCAATCTTGTGAATTGGTGGGCACTAACGGGGCTCAAATGTGCGGCCTTCATCTCTAAGGATTTTGCTGTAACTGGTATAGCTATGCTTGAAAAATAACGAGGCCCTTGGTGCATGACATAGTCTCCTAGGACTATCCTTTGTGGCATTGGTTGTTGTTCTCCAGCCATCTCTTTGTTTTCTACTTGATTTCTCCCTTGTCTTCTTCTTCTATTTGTACTCCTGTTCCTCCTGGATGTCCTCTCTATTTCTGGATCAAACAGCAATTGATTTTGGGACACCTGTCCTCGCAAGAGCATAAATCAAAGAAACTTGCACAAGGGTGAGAGAAGAGCAAAATAATAAAAATAAAATAAATTTTCCTAAAATAAAATCCTAAAAACAAATAAAAAGAAAGAAAGTATATACAACTTGATATGATAGACCTCCCAAGAATTTAAATTGAGACACCGTTCCCCGGCAACAGCGCCAAAATACTTCTTGAAATTCTGGCAAGCGTACCAAAATCCAGCAGTATAATAGTAAGTAAATGGGTTTGTCGTATCCACAGGGAACGGTTCAATTGTAAATCCTAGTGGTCACACTTATCAAGTGAGAGAAGATGGTTGTTGTTTGTGTAGATTGCAATAGTAAATAAAAAGCAGTAGATTGAGATAGGTTGAGCAATTACTAGAACTAGGATTGAATTTCATCTATCGCACCCCTCTTGCATTTGAAACCCAATGATATTTATGAATATGCAATTATAATATCGAAGAACAAATAAATATTATTTCATAAAAGGTTCCCACAGATATGAAATACTCAAAAACAATTCATCCTGGTTCCCATAGTGACAAATTGCCCCGGTTGAAGAACAGTTGTAAAAGCTATCAAGTCATCCTGGTTCCCACAGTGACAACTTGAGTGTTTTCACCAATAAGAGTTCAAGATCCCTATTCCTAGGCTCCCAAAAACTCATATCTTGATTTTATAAAACCACTTTCCAGTGCGCCCCATAAAAATCAAACCATAACTCCGGCACAAAGGCAGAAGCTAAGCATTAAGAACAGAATAAAAACACTGATATTATAAAAACAGGGATTCATAAATAACAAAGAGAATTCAAATACAATTGGGGATTTGAATCGACTACATTCAATCCTATGGGAGAGTTTAGCTACTCATGGTAGCCATTACAAACCAATAGAGAAACTGTCACACTTTTCTCTAGCTCTAGATCTGCTTCGTCGTCCCCCTTTGATCTATGCAAAAGGTTCTTTAAATAGAACTTGGAAAGATATCTGAAATCTGGAAGGAATCTTGCTGGAAATCTTATTGGAAATCTATTTCCGTATTCCTGCACTCCAACCTGCGCTCAACACAGATGAAGTATTTTAATTTTGTGCTCTACTTTCGCTCAGCGCAAGTGGAGCGCAGCTCACCGTTTCTGCTTTCCTAGTTTTCTCTTTTTCAGCTTGATCTCTTCCTGATCTTATCTTTGTCTGCTACGCTTTCCTTATTTCCCTCTCTTTAGCTTGATCTTGTACTGATTCTATCTTCAATTTGATTTGAATTTGAATTGAGAATTTTATCTGAAGAATCTTTATCCAAATAACTGCTGATTTTATCTTGATCTGCTGCCATTTAGAATCTTATATGCAGATTCTTTCTTCAAATAAATGCTATCTTGTTTCTTCATTAAAACTTTCCTCTTTATCTGCAAAATCAACTGATTTCTTATTAAAATAACATCAAATTCAAATTTAAATCAAATAATCACAAAATCTGGATTTATTACTAAAAGGAGGTAATTTGGGAATAAATCTAACATTTTGCCCTTAATAAGTGCTTAAAATATATAAGAATTTATCATAAATTTAGCACTTATCAATGATGTATTGTTAGATACCACTCACTATTTATGATGATAAATATAAAAGGTTTTATTTCAATATCATAACCAGATATAGGAGAACCTATTTGGTCACACACATACAATAGGTGACAGTTAAACCCTATCCACCACTCTATATATATTGCATAAGATACACAGCCCGAGACACATAGTAGCCGCCTTTTATTCTCTGTTGAAATTCTGGCAAGCGTACCAAAATATCAGCAGTATAATAGTAAGTAAGAGTTATCGTATCCACAGGGAAAGATATTTTTCTTTAAGAATTGCACCACTGTCTTTGCATCACCTTTTATTGTTGCAGTGGCTTCCACCCACTTTGAGACATATTCGACAGCTACCAGAATGTATTCTTTTCCATTAGAAGAGGGTAAAGGTCCCACAAAATATATTCCCCAACAATCAAATACCTCCACTTCCAGAATGTTATTTAGTGGCATCTCATTCCTCTTAGAAATTCCTCTTGTTCTTTGGCAGTTATCACATTGCTAAACATATTGATGAGCATCCCTGAACAGAGTTGTCTAGAAGAATCCAGATTGAAGAACCTTTGCAGCAGCTCTATACTTGTTGAAATGTCCCCCATATGGTGAACTATGACAATGCCATAAGATGCTTTGAGCTTCTTTTCCTGAGATGCATCTTCTTAACAAATTATCAGCTCCCAATTTGAAAAGATAAGGGTTATCCCACATATATCTTTTTGCTTCCCTTAAGAATTTCTTCTTCTGTTGCCATGTGAGATCATCTGGCAATACTCTTGCTGCTTTGAAGTTGGCCATGTCAGCAAACCATGGCCTTTCATGAATCATCATAAGCTTTTCATCGGGGAATTCCTCATGTAATTTAGCTTGGGCAGTCATTACTTCTTCATTCACCAGTCTTGATAAATGATCTGCCACAACATTTTCGCTTCCCTTTTTGTCTTTAATCACCAGATCAAATTCCTGCAACAACAAAATCCACCTAATTAGTCTAGGCTTAGAATCTGGTTTGGTCAAGAGATATTTTATTGCAACATGGTCAATATAGACAGTGACAGTTGACCCTATCAGATAAGGTCTAAATTTTTCCAAAGCATATACTATTGCTAGTAACTCCTTTTCTGTGGTAGCATAATTAATTTGTGCCTCATTCAAAACTTTACTAGCATAGTGTATAACATGAAAAACTTTAGATTTTCTCTGCCCTAAAACTGCCCCTATGGCATAATTACTAGCATCACACATGAGTTCAAAACCAAGTGTCCAATCAGGACCAATAATGACAGGAGCAGATATTAATTTTTGTTTCAACAAGTTAAAAAGCATTCAAACAGTCAGCATCAAATTTAAATGGAGTATCCTTGTTAAGAAAGTTACTGAGTGGCTTGGCTATCTTTGAGAAATCCTTGATGAAACGTCTGTAGAATCCTGCATGACCTAAGAAGCTCCTGATGCCCTTTACATTTACTGGTGGTGGTAACTTTTCAATGACTTCTACTTTTTCTTTGTCCACTTCAATGCCTTTTGCAGAGATTTTGTTCCCTAAGACTACACCTTCAGTCACCATGAATTGGCATTTTTCCCAGTTTAGCACAAGATTTGTCTCAACACACCGCTTCAATACGGTGTCTAAGTTCTTTAAGCAATCATCATAGGAGGACCCAAAGACTGAGAAATCATCCATGAATACTTCAATGCATTTTTCCACCAATTCAGCAAAAATAGCAAGCATGGATCTTTCGAAAGTGGCTGGTGCATTGCACAGTCCAAAAGGCATTTTCCTGTAAGCAAAAACACCAAAAGGACAAGTAAAAGCAGTCTTTTTCTTGGTCCTCTGGATTTATAGCTATTTGGTTATATCCAGAGTACCCATCAAGAAAACAGTAAAATGCTTGTCCTGCCAATCTTTCTAACATTTAATCCATGAAGGGTAAAGGGAAGTGATCTTTTCTTATTGCTTGGATTAATTTCGTATAATCTATACACATTCTCCATCCAGTGACTGTCCTAGTAGGAATCAATTCATTTTTATCATTTTTAACAACAGTCATACCCCCCCTTTTTAGGAACAATCTGTACTGGACTTACCCAAGCACTATCAGAAATAGGATAAATCATACCTGCATCAAGGAGTTTCAGTACCTCCTTTTTCACTACCTCTTTCATGGTGGGATTTAATCTCCTTTGAGGTTGTGTGATTGGCTTGTAGTCCTCCTCCATGTGGATCTTGTGCATGCAATACGATGGACTGATACCCTTGAGATCTGATAAAGACCAACCTATTGCTCCTTCATTTTCCTTCAAAATAGAGAGTAGCTTTTCCTCCTCGGATGGGGTTAAAGCTTTGCTTATAACAACAGGTTTTTTTTATCCTCATCAAGAAAAGCATATTTAAGATGAGAAGGTAATACCTTTAATTCCAGCTTCTGACTCTCAGTTTTCTTGTCCTGCTATAATGTCTCAGCATCCTCTTCATCTGGTGGTACTGTCTTACCCAAATCCAATTGTCTTGAGTATTCTTCAACTTCATTCCTTTCTTCTTCATCAAAGTCATTGTCCATACCCGTTAGAGCTTTTTCTAAAGGGTTTGCCTTTGTCAATATCTCCTGAACAGCTAAAGATGTTTCTTCTACCATATCTAATTGAAGGCACTGCTGCTTCTCTTTAGGGTGTTGCATTGCTTCAAACACATTGAAATTCACTTCATCATCTTGTACCCTTACCTTTAATTTACCATCATCAACATCGATGATAACCTTAGCAGTCTTCATAAAGGGTCTCCCAAGGATGAGGGGTACTTCAGTATCCTCTTCAATATCCATGATTACAAAGTCAACTAGAAACATAAATTTGTCTACCTTGACTAATACATCTTCAGCTACTCCATATGGATATTTTATTGATCTATCAGCCAATTATATTTCATCCTTGTAGGCTTCACTTCTAGATCTCCAATCCTTTTGAGCATGGATAAAGGCATCAAATTTATGCTGGCTCCTAGGTCGAGTAATGCCTTCCCTACTGGTAGTGCTCCAATTGTGACTGGTATTATGAAACTCCCAGGATCTTTGGTCTTTTGAGGCAATGAATTCTGGATTATGGCACTGCATCCAGCTTCAAGCTCAATTGTTTCATCTGTAAACTTTCTTTTCTTGGTAAGGATTTCCTTCATGAATTTGGCATATGTAGGCATTTGTTCCATGGCCTCCATCAATGGAATATTGATTTGCAACCTTTTCATAATATCCATGAACCTAACAAATTACCCGTCTATGTCTTTTTTAGAGGGATTATTTGGATATGGTAATTCTTTAACTTGAGGTGCCTGTATATCTTCTGTCTCCCTCTTTTTCTCTTTTGCCTCAATATCTTTCTCCTTTTCTTTTTCGTTTGTTTCTTCTCTCTCAATTTTGTCTTCATTACTTTCTTGCTCTTTCTTTTTTAGAACTTTTCTTTCTATATCCAGGTTATCACCAATTCCTCTTCCTATTTCCTTACCACTCCTGGTGGATATTGATCTGTAAAACTCCTGCTGTGTAGAAAATTGCTTCCTTAATTTCACTACTTGAATTGCCAAGTTTCTGAATGTTGTCTCTGTGGTTCTTTGACTGGTATTCATCTCTTGTATGAGTCTATCGAGCTTTTCCTCAATCCTTGAATTGATGTCATGCATTATAGACCCTCCATCTTGATTCCACCCAGAGTTGTTGTTGAAGAAATTACCTTGCCTTTCTTGATTTTCCACATAGTTGACTTGTTCTACCTGAGTATCCTGATAGGCACAGTGACCATTAGGGTGGTCACCTCCACAAAAGTCACAAATCAACTGTGTAGGTTGGCTGGGTTGAGATTGCACTGCATGTAATTGCTGATGAATTGCATCCACCTTCTTGGTAAGTGCAGCTATCTATTGAAGGATGAGCTTGTTATCTGCCAAAAGTGTGTCAGTGTTGTTTAGCTCTAGTAACTCCTTCTTCTGAACCAACCGTCTCCCATATTGAGCTTGCTGGTCATTCATTGCAAAATTATCAATTATTGTAACAGCACACTCTGCATCTAATGCCAAAATTGTCCCTCCTGCTGCAGCATCTATGAATGACTTTGAATTGGGTCTGAGTCCATTGCAAAAGATGTTTAGTTGAGCAATGTCTTCAAAACCATGGTTGGGACACTTTCGCAGCAAGTACTTGAATCTCTCCCAGGCTTCACATAATGGTTCGTCCTCTCCTTGCCTGAATGTGGAGATGTCTGAGTTAGCTTGAATGTAGTGTGATGGTGGAAAGAATCTTTTCAGGAACTTGTCTTCTACCACGCTCCAATTGTTCAGACTTTGATTGGGATGCGATTTCAGCCACTCCTTTGCCTTACCTATTAAAGAAAAGGGAATCAATCGTAAATAGACATATTCCAAATCACCTTTCTCAAAACCCATAGTACCAATCAATTCATAAAAAGTAGAGAGATGAGTATGTGTATCTTTATGATCCAATCCTATGAATTGATGAGCACTAATGAGACTTAAGAATGTTGGCTTAATCTCTAGAGATTTAGCAGTAGCAGGTATGGCTATGCTTGAAAAATAGCATGGTCCTTGGTGCATGACATAGTCTCCTAAGACTCTTCTTCTTGGAATTTCTTCAGCCATATTTTTGTTTTCTTCTTGACTTCTCCTTTGTCTCCTTCTCTTGTTTCTACTCTTGTTCCTCCTAGATGTCCTCTCTATTTCTGGATCAAATTGCAATTGATTTTGAGACACCTGTCCTCGCAAGAGAATGAATCAAGAAACTTAAAAAAGGGTAAGTGCGGAAGAGAAGAATAAAATAAAATAAAATAAAATATTCCTAAAAAATCCTAAAAAATAAAAAATCCTAAAAAAGATATAAAAATATAATATATACAACTTGATAGGATAGACCTCCCAAGTTTTTAAAATTGATACACCGTTCCCCGGCAACGACGCCAAAAATACTTGTTGAAATTCTGGCAAGCGTACCAAAATATCAGCAGTATAATAGTAAGTAAGAGTTATCGTATCCACAGGGAACGGTTCAATTTTAAATACTAGTGGTCACAACTATCAAGTGAGAGAATATATTTGATATGAGTGTAGTGTGCAATAGTAAATAAAGAAAAACAATACATTGAGATAGGTTGAGCAGCTTACTTGAACTAGGATTGAACTTCGTCTATCGCACCCCTTTCGTATTTGAACCCCAATAATATTTATAAATATGCAATTATAATATTGAAGCACAAATTAAAGTTATTTCACAAAGGTCTCCACAAATATGAAATACTCAGAAATAATCTACCCCGGTCTCCACAGTGATAACTACTCTGGATTAAAGATCTATTTGTTTAAGCTATCAATTCACCCTAGTCTCCACAGTCACGAAATTAGTGTTTTTACCAATCAGAATTCAAGTTTCCTATGTCTAGGCTCCCCCAAACTCGCTATTGATTTTATAGAACCACCTCTCGAATGCGCCCCATAAAACCAACCTATAACTCCAGCACAACGGCGAAAGCTAAGCATTAAGAACAAATTAAAAACACCAATATTATAAAAACAGGGATTCATAAATAATAAAGAGAATTCAAATACAATTGGGGATTGAATCAACTACATTCAATCCTATCGGAGAGTTTAGCTACTCATGGTAGCCATTACAAACCAATGGAGAGACTGTCACACTTTTCTCCAGCTCTAGCTCTACTCCGCCTCCTCCTATATGATCTATGCAAAAGGTTCTTTAAATAGAAGTTGGAAAGCTATCTAAAATCTGGAAGGAATCTTGTTGGAAATCTTATCTAAAAAATGTTTTCGTATTCCTACGCTCCAGCCTGGGCTCAGCGCAGGAAACAAAGAGAAATTTTAATTCCTGCGCTTCACTTGCGCTCAGCGCAGGTGGAGCGCAAATCTGCGTCCTTTGCTTTCCTGATTTCCTCTTTTTCAGCCTGATCTCTTCCTGATCTTATCTTTATCTGCTACGCTTTCCTTATTTCCCTCTTCTTAGCTTGATCTTGTGTTGATTTTATCTTCAATTTGATTTGAATTTGAATTGAGAATTTTATCTGCAGAATCTTTATCCAAATAACTGTTGATTTTTTCTTGATCAGCTACCATTTAAAACTTTATCTTGCAGATTCTCTCTTCAAATATATGCTATCTTGTTTCTCCATTTAAAACTTTCCCTTTTATCTGCAAAATCAACAGATTTTCTATCAAAATAGAATCATATTCAAATTTGAATTAAATAATCACAAATATGCATTTATTATTAAAAAGAGGTAATTTGGGGAATAAACTATCATTTTACCCTTGATAAGTGCTGTAATTATATACAAATTTATCATATTTTTAGCACTTATCACTCTCCAAACACTACTAGCAGAGGTGATGAGGGTTTACTAGTTCGCTTGTTGGTGTGGATACCTCTAGATACGTGACTGCAACTGCCTCGTTTAGAATTATAAAGGTATGATAATCATTTTTATATTAACACCTTAATACATGTTTTCACAATAACGTGAAAAAGGGGGAATCTAATTGTTCCACTGCACCCTGACCATGCTCGATTCCCTTTAGGAACATTGTGAAGAGTAAGGTTGTATACCTTGAAAACATGAAGGAAAATGGAGTGGACTTAACGGAGAAGTTTGATGGTGCAGGATGGGCACCATTCTTCAATGTGGTGGATGGTGAGTGGTCTGAGTATGGAGTGGTGGAGTTTTGGAATGACATCAAGGTTAAGATTAACTCTGAGTCTAGATACAGGTTTATTGTGTCCAAGGTGACGAGCATTGATATATTTGTAGATTATGGCATCATCTCCACAGTCACTGGTGTAAAATCTAAGTGAGTGGTGTTTTATCCCAAATGGGAAAAGAGCAATGGAGGCTTAACGAAGTTCAATCCCATTTTGTATGGAGAGGAGAAGCCTAAGAAGTTGTAAGCTCTCAATATGAACGACATAGATAGGATTCTACATGTAATCCTTGGATGTGTGGTGATCACGAAGTCTCGTAGTAGGGACCATGTCTCCGAGATGGAAAGATTTTGTGTAATCCATCTACTGAAGGAGAGGGAAAATCTGCCTAATTTGGTGCTGTCCCACATGATTAAGAAAATCAATGATTCTAGAAGGAGCCTTCCCCACAATATGTTGATTCAGAAGATTTTGTTCCACTTTCAATGTAACACCCACAATTTCCCCTATCGGCATATAAATAAAATAGAGAAAGTTAAAAAAAATAATAAATTAAATATGAGGTATTTAGGAACTATTGATAAGCAATCAAAATTTTATTTATGGAATTTCCAACCATAATTATGAATGATTTATTTTTAGAGAGGTGTTGAGAAAATGACCTGAAATACCTTTAGAAATTATACAGTTAAGGAAAATATAGATTTAATTATGAAAAATAGCTAAAACTTAAAGGGATCAATATTTTTAGTCAAAATAGTCTTAATATAATTAATAATTAATTTTAGAAAATTATTTAGAATTTTCTGACACTTTTGGGCAAAAAGACCAGAATGCCCCGGGTTAGTAGTGTAACCCTAACCAACATATGAAAATTTGTAGAATAATATGGAAAATATACTTTGAACCTTAAAAGATGATTGAAAATGATATTTGTAACCTTATGGGATTTTTGTATAAAAAAACTATAATCTTCTATCCGTTAGCTCTTATTAAAATTTAACCGTTGTGCGAAAACTTGGAAAATTGAGAAAAACAAGAGAGTTTAAGTGAGAAGAGAGTTCTAATCACATTTTTAGGCTGGAAATAAGTTAGATCAATTATAGGAATTTTTCTAGAATTTTTGTAATTTTTGTGCAAAAACGACCCTTTTACCCCTTTTGTCTCTTGATCCGGGCCCAAATACTCTTGATCCGGGCCAGAAAAATTGCACAAACCTCCCCTTGGCTTCTCATGCAAGTCGTGCATGTGTAGGCATGGTGAATGAGAGACACTTGTCTTTCTTTTTCTTTCTTTCCAAGCCATGTGTTAAGTTAGGAAATTATCACATTAAGCATTAAAACTTATTCATTTTTCATTTTCCCACACATGCAAGTCTCCAAATTTTCTCTCATTTCTCTCTTCTTCTCCAAGCCAAAACCGTGAGCCCCTCCCCCATTTTCTCCCAAAATCTTTCAATCTTCATCAAACACATTCAAAGCCAAGGTTCCATTTTTGAACCTAAGCTTAAACACTTTGCCTTCTAGCCTTGCAAAACTCTTGGTGACCAAAGGAAGGATTTTGGGGCTGTTTTGGGAGCTGTTTCAAGGGTTGTTGCTGCACCTTATTTTGAGGAAATTCCTTAGGTAAGGGGGGGGGGAGAACCTTGAACTCTAGTAGGATTGGTGACTAAAGTTAAGGATTGCCCTTGATCCTTGTCCCCATCCCTTTTTCTTTTGTAAAAATGAATTCTTGGAACCTATTTCCTTGAGGAAATGGTTCAGATGTTTTCATGTGGTTTGTATGTGTTTTAGAAATTGTTATGTGTAGGAACACAGGGAAACACTAGAAGGGGGTTGAATAGTGTTTCTGAATATTTTAGAAAGCTTTTCGCAATGTTTTGTGCCTTTATAACATATCAGATTAATTACTCTAACCCCTTGATTAGTATAAAAAGAATTGACAAGAGATAAGGGTAAGAAAACTTAGCCAAGGAATTTATCCTGGTTCACTCACTACCACTGTGAGCTACGTCCAGTCCCAATGCCAACTAGCACTTGGATTTTCTTTTAATCTTTCAAGATTACAAGTATTCTTTTACAGTCAAGCCTCTTCAGGCTCTATACCCAAGTATTCTTTTATCAACCAAGCCTCTCCAGGCTCTATAACCAAGTATTCTTTTATCAACCAAGCCTCTCCAGGCTCTATAACCAAGTATTCTTTTATCAACCAAGCCTCTCCAGGCTCTATAACCAAGTATTTTTTTATCAACCAAGCCTTTCCAGGCTCTATAACCAAGTATTCTTTTATCAACCAAGCCTCTCCAGGCTCTAAACAAGGTTTACAAAGAAAAGGGTTTAAGCTTTTAAACTATACAAGTTTGAAGCTCAAAACCAATACAATGTACAATAAAATCTGAGGGTTGCTCAGGATATACAACTGTGTACAGCGAATTTTTTATCAGAGAGTTGTTACAGAGTAAAAACTTGCAGCGTGATGTTTCACTGGGCTTTCTTGTATACTTAATTTTTCCTTTTCGCTTCTCTCTCTTTTTCTTTTCTTGTTGTTTACTGGTTTTCATGGAGGGGTATTTATACCCAAATTTTAATCCGTTGAAATACCACCGTTTAGAGATAGCATTAAATGCTATTTAATCCGTTGTGAGACATGCTTCTGAGAGCTCTGATGTTTCTGACATGGTACAAGGTTTCTCTTGCCATAAGGCTGCTACAAATGTTGTTGCAGAGGCTGCGTTGCAGAGATTTCCTCAGTGGTGTATGAAATTCAAAATCACTAGGAAAGGTCTCTGTGTTCCTTGCTATAAACGTGTTTGAAAAGGTACGTGCAGCAGAGGTTCAGAAAAGTCTTCACAAACTTCAGCAGAGGGTGCCACGTCATAAGTGAGACTTCAGACAACACTGATACTTCAGACGGGTTGAACTACTTCAGACAGCTTCAACTCTTCAGACGAGTTCTGCTTCTTCAGACAGCTTCAACACTTAGTCTTTTTATGTAGGCTCATAGTGACTCTTGCTGAAATCATAGATAAAACATTAAAGCATGTGTGTATTTATGATAAGTAATTTAAGTCAAATTTGTCAACCGTTAAAACTTTGGGAATCTAGTTGTCTTAAAACATCATAAACAACCTTATGATATTTTTGAGACTCAACATTCTCCCCCTTTTTAATGATGACAAATTTGGTTAAAATATACAAATTTGTAATCAGTTTTTAAGAATAAGAAGGCTCCCCCTGAGATAGAAGTATCCTTTAACAGGATCTGGTTAAGGTATATTTCACTCATTTGTTCAGATTTCTCAGAAAAACATTTGTACTCCCCCTGAGTCCTGTAATCACTTCAGATTCAGATTTTATCAGATTTTAATACTCCCCCTTTTGTCATCAATCAAAAGGGAATATCAGAGCAAAACAGTAACAGAGCAATAAATTCAGATAAAACATATATCATAGTATTAACAATGAACTCACAAAAATATGAGATAAGCCACTGATTGTATTTAGGGGAATGTTCAGATAAAGAAACAAACAATCAGACACTTGTCATAAGCATGAAAATAAGCAAAAGACAATGGCTAAAATGAACGGTTTAATCTTTCTTCTTCGGCAAGGCCTCAGTGAGAAAGGAAATCAAGTCGTCCTCGGCCTTGTTTATTGCGGCTTCCACTGAGGTTTTCAAGTCTTGCTGGCCAGATCTGATAAGCTGCTGTTCTTGAAGAATCTGTTCTTGTTGAGCAATCAGATGCTTAGTCTTCTGCGCTTGATCAGCACACTTCTTTTCAAGTTTTTGCACTTTGAACTTCAGCTTCAGATTTTCCTCAGCCAAGTCTTGCTCAGATTCATAGAAGATGAGCTGGATGTAGGGGCAAACAAATCTAAGCACTCCAAATCCTGGCTGCAATCTGTAGTCAGATGGGCTGAACACAGGGCAAAAGAAGGTGCCAATAGGATTCAGCAGAACCCAATCTTCATTGAAAGAGTCATCAGGTGGGGGAAGTGATCTCTCATATAGTGATATTTGACAGTGGTTGACTTTCCAAGTCCAACACCAGAATCAGCATCAGAACCAGTTGATCCAGAAGAAGATCCAACATCTTCTCTGATCTTCCAGTAAGAGGACCACATCCAATCTTGAAGTAGATGATCCAGGCCTCCTCCTTGATTTGTAATGAATTCTGGTAAAGATTCCCACTCTGATGGACTCATCACTTCAGACAGAGGTGAGTTTTTCTTTGAATAGATTTTAGCTCCTTTGAATGTCTCTTCCTGTAAGGGATACCTAGGCACTATTCTATCAGGTTTCACCAAGATTTTAGTGGTTGGCCTGATTGAACAAGTTCTAGGTGGCCTGTAGCCTCTCATCCCAACTCCCTTGTGCAGATCCCTCTGAAACAGCTCAGATTCAGTGTTCAGCTGCCTCACAAAGCTCCATTCATCATTAGTCAGCCTCAGGGAATCATTTGAGAATGGATTGATGGGAGCCCAAATATGTGCAGGAGGGACACCCTTCCGGATCTTGTCTAATCCACCTGAAGGAGCACTGTATTGATTCCTTACTTCAGCAGCGGTTTTCCTGATTAAGCCAGGAGTGAATACAGCTCCTTCAGTTCTGACCTCACAGATGTGAGCAAGGATATCTTCATCAACGAAGACAGGAACACCACGTACTGTGGCCTTGATGCTAGTGTAGATACCCTGAGGATTGGGTATTCCTCTGGCAGTAGCCCAGAAATCCAGCACACATTGCTCATGCCACTGTGTCAAGTTGTGATTGAAATACGGAGTCCACCCAGCTGCATCGAACTCAGCAAACAAGTCCATTCCCAGAGATTGAAGATCCTCCAGAACTACACCCTTAGTCTTCACGATGTTGCTTCCAGCAGATTTCTTAGGGGCCATTGGAGAGTTTTCTGAAGAACTTGAGAGAGAAAAAGAATTGCTTGTAGAAGAAGGATCTCAAGAGATGACTATTGAATAGTGAACGGTGAAATTCTGTGACCCACTAGCTTCCGTATTTATAGATCCATAAAGCAATGATGGCATGTACTGGGTGCGCAGACATAGGAAAACGTGCGAAGTGGAAGAGACAAAATAAATGGAATTAAACCGTCTCATAAAGCCACGTCATTTGTTTACTTCAGACAAGTGACAGATTTCAGAAACCCATATGAATTTCAGACAACCCAAAATTTCAGACAAGTTACTTGTTTCAGACAGGCTGAAATTTCAGATACATCATTTTTGACAGATCAGATCACACACATTCAAAATGCATGTATGTTCAAATTATTTCTAATGAACTTAAATCTATCTTCAGTTAGAGGTTTTGTGAATATACCAGCCCATTGATGCTCTGTATCAATAAACTGAATATCAAAAATACCTTTCTGAACATAGTCTCTAATGAAATGATGTTTTATTTCTATATGTTTAGCCCTAGAATGTTGAATGGGATTTTTAGACAAATTAATAGCACTTGTATTATAACACAAAACAGGTATAGCAAATATAGTAATGTTAAAATCTTCTAACTGATACTTCACCCATAACAGTTGTGAGCAACAATTGGCTGCTGAGATGTATTCTGCTTCAGCTGTTGATAAGGCAATTGTGCTTTGCCTTTTGCTTGACCAGCTAATCATATTTTCTCCAAAGAAATGACATCCACCACAAGTGCTTTTTCTTTCAATTATGCCTCCAGCAAAATCAGCATCACAGTAACCTATTAACCTGCAATCCTTACTTTTCTTATAGCACAGACCAAGATTAGTAGTACCTTTAAGATATCTGAAAATTCTTTTTACAGCTTTGTAGTGAGTGCTCCTTGGATCAGATTGAAATCTAGCACACAGACATACACTGAACATTATGTCAGGTCTGCTTGCTGTTAGATATAGTAATGATCCAATCATTCCTCTATACAAAGTTTGATTCACTGGTTCTTCCTTCTCATCTTTATTTAAAGATGCAGAGGGATGCATTGGAGTTGACATGGGTTTTCAATCATGTAAGTTAAACTTCTTAAGCATTTCCTTTGTATATTTTTCTTGATGGATCCATATACAGTCAGAATCTTGCTTAATCTGAAGTCCTAAGAAAAATTTTAGTTCACCCATTAAACTCATTTCAAATTCTGATTGCATTAACTCTGAAAACTCTTTGCATAATGAAGAGTTAGTTGAACCAAAGATAATGTCATCAACATATATCTGAACAAGTATAAGATCTTTGTTAGACTGTTTTCTAAAAAGAGTTGTGTCCACTTTTCCTCTTTTAAAACCATTTGAGATTCGAAAACTGCTCAATCTGTCATACCAAGCTCTTGGGGCTTGTTTCAGACCATAGAGAGCCTTTTTGAGTTTGAAAACATGTTCAGGAAAAGCAATATCTTCAAAACCAGGGGGTTGTCTAACAAAGACTTCTTCTTCAATGAGACCATTGAGGAAGGCACTTTTAACATCCATTTGATATAGCTTGATGCCATTATTTACAGCATAAGATAAAAGAATTCTAATTGCTTCTAACCTGGCCACTGGAGCAAAGGTTTCAGTGAAATCAATACCTTCTTGCTGGTTGTATCCTTGAGCAACTAATCTTGCCTTGTTTCTGACTACCTTGCCTTCTTCAGACAACTTGTTTCTGAACACCCATTTGGTTCCAATAATAGTTTTCCCATGGGGTTTAGGAACAAGAGTCCAGACATCACTCCTAGCAAACTGATTCAGCTCTTCTTGCATGGCTAGGATCCACCCTTCATCATGCAGAGTTTCATCAATGTTCTTTGGCTCTATTTCAGATATGAGAGCAAGAGAATTCAGAATCTTGAATTTTGATCTTGTCTTAACTCCTTCTGTAGTGCTGCCAATGATTTGCTCTTTAGGATGATGTGATTTGTATTTCCAATCAGGTTTCTGAGGAGGTATCACATCTGTTTGTTCTAATTGAGACTCAACATTTGTCTGAAGAGGTTTAGTAACAGTAGGTACTTCAGACAGCTGCTCATCCTTCGAGCTGCTGTGGTCATTCAGCTCCATTCCTACAAAGTCATCCTCTAGATCTGATAGTTCCCTATCAGTCTCTTTGTTATCATTGAATTTAACATAAATAGTTTCTTCAACAGTTAAAGTTCTAGAGTTATACACTCTATAGGCTTTTGATGTTTCAGAATATCCAATGAAAAATCCTTTATCAGACTTTGCATCAAATTTTCCAAGATCATCCTTGGTGTTGAGTATAAAACATTCACATCCAAAGGTGTGGAAATATGATATGTTGGGTTTTCTTCCTTTCCACAGTTCATAGGCAGTCTTTTTCAGAATTGGTCTTATCAATATTCTGTTTTGAAGGTAAAATGTTGTGCTAACAGCTTCTGCCCAAAAGGTTCTTGGTAAGCTGCATGAGTTGAGCATGGTCCTTGCCATCTCTTGCAAACTTCTGTTCTTTCTCTCAAAAACCCCATTTTGTTGAGGTGTTCTAGCCACAGAGAAATTGTGTGAGATCCCATTCTCATCACAGAACATTTGAAAGTTTGCATTCTCAAACTCTCCACCATGATCACTTCTGATAACAGAAATACAGAATCCTTTCTCATTCTGTACCTTCTTGCAGAATACTGTGAAATTCCTAAAAGTCTCATCCTTGCTTCTTAGGAATAACACCCAAGTAAATCTAGAATAGTCATCAACAATGACCAAGTCATATTTCTTACCACTAAGACTTTCTGTTCTAATAGGACCAAACAAGTCAATGTGTAAAAGTTCTAGTGGTCTGCTAGTTGAAACAACATCTTTACTCTTAAAAGAGTGTCTTGTTTGTTTCCCTTTCAGACAGCTTTCACATAAAATGTCAGATTTGTATGAAAGCTTGGGCAATCCTTTAACAAGATTGTGTTTTGCTAATCTTGAGATTAATCTCAAGCTGGCATGCCCAAGTCTTTGATGCCAAATATGTTTTTCATCTTCAACAGAAATGAAACACTTTACATTTTGACTTGCTAGATCCTCTAGATCAATTTTGTACACATTGTTGTGTCTCTTAGCAGTAAAGAGGATTTGCTCAGAGGAGTCTTTGACTATGCATCCTTCCTTAGTAAAGGATACCACATAACCACTGTCACATAATTGACTTATGCTCAGTAAGTTATGTTGTAGTCCCTCCACTAGAAGTACATTTTTAATAAGGGATAAAGGAGATATACCTACAGTCCCTATTCCAATGATCTTCCCTTGCTGATTTCCACCAAAGGTGACCATTCCACCAGCTCTAGGTCTAAGGTTTTGGAACAAAACCTTTCTCCTGTCATGTGTCGCGAGCACCCACTGTCCAAGTACCATTTGTGGGGTCTCCTTTGTCCTGTTAAACACATCTGCAACA
Source organism: Sesbania bispinosa (assembly GCA_026901365.1). Classification (NCBI taxonomy): domain Eukaryota; kingdom Viridiplantae; phylum Streptophyta; class Magnoliopsida; order Fabales; family Fabaceae; genus Sesbania; species Sesbania bispinosa. The sequence goes on along the minus strand of QLOH01000963.1, from coordinate 116,492 downwards.
GGAATAATTAAGTTTTTAGGTACCTATATTCTTTTGGGTCCTTTCTTGTTAGCTTTGGGCCTTGTCTTTTTCCTGTGTTTGCACTGAGCCTCATTGTGTCCAGGCTTACCACAGTGAGAGCACCCAGTAACCTTCTTTTTAGAAAAATTTAAGACAGTAAGATGTTTAGACAAGTTATGATCACAAAAGCCTAGTCCAGTTTTGTCAAGGGAATGTCTTTGATTTCCAAGCATTACATTCAGATTTTTAGTTCCTTTGACAAATTTGGCCAGATCTTTTGTCAGTTCCACAACCTGCTTCTGAAGTTTCTCATTTTCTTCAGACACAGCTTGTGAACTGCAGTTTTTAGTCTCAAGAACCTTTTCTTTGAGCATAATATGTTCTATCTCAAGTGCCTCATATTTGTTACACATTTCTGTGTGGCCTTTGGATAGATTCTTATACTCTTGGAAAAGTTCTTGAGAACTTTCCACCAGATCATCATACATTTCTTGTAGAGTAAGAGGAAATACCTCAGCTTCAGAGCTGTCTGAGGATGGTAGACTAGCCATGAGACACAGATTTGCCTCTTCTGAAGTGTCTTCTTCTTCTTCTGAGGTTGATTCATCAAGGTCTTCCCATGTTGCCATGAGACTTTTCTTCTTTTTGAAAAACTTCTTCTTGAAGTTGTTTTTCTTCAGTCTTGGACAATCAGCCTTCATATGTCCTGGTTGCTTACATTCAAAGCAAGAAATTTTATCAGGGTTAGACTCTTTACCTGTCTTACCTGATTTGGATGATGACGGTTGGTTCTTTCTGAACTTTCCTCTGTTCTGCAACATTCTCTTGATCTTTCTGCTTAAAAGAGCAAGATCATTTTCATCTTCTGAGCTGTCTTCAGAATCTTCATCTGCTTCTGAAGTGTCCTCAGCTTGCATAGCCTTCATGCTGCCATGCCTAGACTGTTTGACCTTGGAGTTTAGAGCCAGAGACTTCTTCTTGTTGTCATCTTCTCCAAGCTCAAGTTCATGGACTTTGAGAGATCCCAACAGTTCTTCCATTCTCAGAGAGTTCAAATCTCTTGCCTCTTGAATGGCAGTGACTTTGGGTCTCCAGGACTTAGGTAGACTTCTTAGAATCTTTCTGTTGTTGTCTCCAGATTCATAGGTTCTTCCTAAGGACCTGAGTCCATTGGTTATGGTCTGAAACCTCCCAAACATTTGGTCAATAGTTTCAGTTTCTTCCATCTTAAACATCTCATACTGATGTATAAGCATGCTGATTTTGGAATGCTTGACAGTTTCAGTCCCTTCATGGGCTGCTGCAAGAGTATCCCAAATCTCCTTGGCAGAAGTGCATCCATGGACCTTCTCATATTCTGATTTATTCAAGGAACATATCAGATAGAGTTTGGCTTTAGCGTTCATCTGGACTCTAGTCTTCTGCTCCAGGGTCCATTCAGTCTTAGGTATAGGTAACCCATTTTGCATAGGCACATAATCTCCATCAGTGACCACCTCCCAAACATCAATGTTGTTGCTCTCAATGAACAACTTCATACGATCTCTCCAGTAGTGGTAATCCACTCCATTGAATGTTGGGGGTCTTGTGATAGAGGCTCCTTCTGTGATGTATTGCCTGTTGCTGTTAGAAGCTTCCATTTGGATCTTTCAGTCCTCAGACACTTGTTAGGTGCTTCAACCCTGAGTAGAGCTCTAATACCAACTGTAGGAACACAGGGAAACACTAGAAGGGGGGTTGGATAGTGTTTCTGAATATTTTAGAAAGCTTTTCGCAAACAGGTGTTAAAAACACGATTTCAGACAGGCTCTTAAAGGACTGTCTGAAGTTTTCAGACGGTCTAAAAATACTGATTTAAAACAATGTTTTGTGCCTTTATAACATATCAGATTAATTACTCTAACCCCTTGATTAGTATAAAAAGAATTGACAAGAGATAAGGGTAAGAAAACTTAGCCAAGGAATTTATCCTGGTTCACTCACTACCACTGTGAGCTACGTCCAGTCCCAATGCCAACTAGCACTTGGATTTTCTTTTAATCTTTCAAGATTACAAGTATTCTTTTACAGTCAAGCCTCTTCAGACTCTATACCCAAGTATTCTTTTATCAACCAAGCCTCTCCAGGCTCTATAACCAAGTATTCTTTTATCAACCAAGCCTCTCCAGGCTCTAAACAAGGTTTACAAAGAAAAGGGTTTAAGCTTTTAAACTATACAAGTTTGAAGCTCAAAACCAATACAATGTACAATAAAATCTGAGGGTTGCTCAGGATATACAACTGTGTACAGCGAATTTTTATCAGAGAGTTGTTACAGAGTAAAAACTTGCAGCGTGATGTTTCACTGGGCTTTCTTGTATACTTAATTTTTCCTTTTCGCTTCTCTCTCTTTTTCTTTTCTTGTTGTTTACTGGTTTTCATGGAGGGGTATTTATACCCAAATTTTAATCCGTTGAAATACCACCGTTTAGAGATAGCATTAAATGTTATTTAATCCGTTGTGAGACATGCTTCTGAGAGCTCTGATGTTTCTGACACGGTACAAGGTTTCTCTTGCCATAAGGCTGCTACAAATGTTGTTGCAGAGGCTGCATTGCAGAGATTTCCTCAGTGGTGTATGAAATTCAAAATCACCAGGAAAGGTCTCTGTGTTCCTTGCTATAAACGTGTTTGAAAAGGTACGTGCAGCAGAGGTTCAGAAAAGTCTTCACAAACTTCAGCAGAGGGTGCCACGTCATAAGTGAGACTTCAGACAGCACTGATACTTCAGACGGGTTGAACTACTTCAGACAGCTTCAACTCTTCAGACGAGTTCTGCTTCTTCAGACAACTTCAACACTTAGTCTTTTTATGTAGGCTCATAGTGACTCTTGCTGAAATCATAGATAAAACATTAAAGCATGTGTGTATTTATGATAAGTAATTTAAGTCAAATTTGTCAACCGTTAAAACTTTGGGAATCTAGTTGTCTTAAAACATCATAAACAACCTTATGATATTTTTGAGACTCAACATTATGATGCTTGAAATGTGCTTGTTTGATGATATTGGATGCATGCAAATTGTGAAATTGGTTGGAAAGAAATTTTTCCCGTTTTTACATAGAGTTGCGACCGTAAAATGGCGACTGCAGATGTGTTCACCGTTGGATCGAGCTGAAATTTTAATGGCAGGTTCATAACATCTGATTCTTCATTTTAAACGGTCGGATCGTTGATAGGAAGTCTGGGTTGGGAGATATTTGATCTGCACAATGGCTGTGTATTTGGGGTTTTATTGAAAAACTTGCTTGTTAATGTGCTTGTTTGGTGATTTTGGATGATCATGCTTGGATTTGGTGAATTTTTGAGGTTGCTGGAAATTTTTGGTGTTTTGATGAACACTCATAGTGTTCATCCTTGTTCTTAATGTTCTTAAGTTTGTTCATGAGAAACTCATGAAAAACTTGGTTTGATCTTGATTTTAGTCAAGAGAAAGTGTTAAAGTGTTTATGGACCCTAGTAGTCCAATAGGCCAAGAAACTAAATTAACTAAAAGGGTTTTAATTTAAATAAAAATAAATTTTGAAAAATATCAAAAGAGTTAAATTCGGATTTCAAGTTTAATCCAAATAAAAGTCATCATAAAAGTCAACTTTTTGAGTAGTCTTGTGTAAAAATGGACTCCTAAGAGTCATCCAACCTTTGGGCCCTTGGTTCAGGCCCAAAACCTTCAAAAAAGAGAGTCAAGGACTCATCAAAAGTCATCCAAAAATAATTCATGGAGTTGGGCTTAGATTAGAGTTGGACTTCAACTCTAATCCAACCTATTAAAATTAAAACTTAGAAATTAATTAGTGGGCTTAGCTAATTCAATTATCTAAGTTAATTAGTCTAATCTACTTAAGTTAATTAAGTAAGGAATAATTAATTAAGGCTAAAGTTAATTAACCTTAATGAAGATTAATCTTAATCTTAGTCAATAATTACTAATGAGGTATTAATTAGGTAATTAAGCCTTAATGATGAATAAGAACTAATTAATTATAATTAACCTTAATCAAATATAATTAAAAGCTTAATCCAAGGTTAAGGAAGAGATTAAGGGATAATTAGAAATTAATTAGGATCTTAAGTAAGGATTAAGACTTAATTAAGGAGGATTAAGATTAATTATAGTTTAGTTAACGAAGACTAATTATAATTAAAGGTTAAACCTAATCCTAATTAGACATACAAGACGAATTAGGGTAGGTAATGTCATCCATAAGATACAATAAGTCTTAGTAAATTATAGGACTCAAGTGGAAATGATTATTGACTCTTAAAAGGAGAACATTAGTACAAACTACCTTAAAAGATTATAACCAACACACTCTTTCTACATAAGACTTGAGAAGCTTAGTGAGAGAGTGCAATTCCAACCCAAGATAGGGTTTGGTTTTCCTTGAAGGAAATACATTAAATCGGGTCGTACCATGGTAAAGTGGTGACGTAGAATGATTTAATGTGCTTTGCTTGTAAGGACTGTGTATGCTGAGAAAGCATTGTTTGGTTTTCCTTGAAGGAAAGACATTAAATCGGGTCGTACCATGGTAAAGTGGTGACGTAGAATGATTTAATGTGCTTTGCCTGTAAGGACTGTGTATGCTGAGAAAGCATTGTTTGGTTTCCTTGAAGGAAAGACATTGAATCGGGTCGTGCCACGGTAAAGTGGTGACGTAGAATGATTCAATGGGCTTTGCCTGTAAGGATGAAATGCTGTAAGCATTGATTGTGTGACATGTATCATAAAGCATTAATGATGATCAAGGTTGAAAACCTTATGACCTATATGGCAGTGACACTTTGGTACAGTGTGAAACTGGTTGGGAAGGGTGCACTGGGTTTTGCAAAGAACGCCAGCGGGTCCGGTAAAGGACGCTAGCCCTGAGGATAGTCGAATTCCAGAAAGGACATCATGAGACATAGGTTAGCGCCCTACTGTCGAGTCTGAAGGGGTACAAGCTTAGCTATCCTGTCCCTCTCATGGTTTCGGGGTCAGTGGAGATTGTCTGGAAGGACGCATAAAAGATTTGGCCAAAAGAAAATGAATGAGCAATGCTCTTTGTACTGATTGCTAGTACAGACTCTAACTCCTGATACGTTGTACATATATGGTCGGGCAATTGTTGTGTGCACTGTGGTGGTGATTTTCCCTGGGCCCTCATGCATTGCATGGTACATAGTGGTTGCTTGAGATTCCTTGGTGAATGACGTGGTTGTTTGCATTGCATGAGCATAACACATCATTTTATGACGTTGTGGCCTTCTATGTGAATGATTAGATTCATTGTTGTGAAAATTGTGTGGAATTCCCGTGTGTGTGCTCTAGTATACTATATCCTACGTTAAGTGAGTTCATGTAAAGTGTTCTCACCCCCTTGTCTTTCTTTTTGTTGTCCGTTATTATTTTGGCACCTAAAAGGGCATGGACTCTGGAAGGATGCACGTTGTTCTGAAGAAGGGCGCGGTGTTCAGGTCGAACCGGATCTCGTTTAAGTCAAATGGTAGTGTCTAAGGTTGTAGTCAAATAGAGGATTCACTGCTTATGTGGTGTAGTATGTTAAAATCCCATCCTAGATGTACGTCATGTCCATTGTAAATTTCGAATAGTAACGAAATGATATGTTTAATACCAATGCACTTCTTCTTGTTTTATCCCGAACATAATTTAATAATATGCTTTACAAAAAAAAATTACCAACTTTCCTCATTTTTATTAAGAGATAAATTAACAAATCGCAATCGAGTTAATCGTGTAATACCCGTCATGGGATGAGGGTGTTGCATGCAAGGTGCCATTCACAAGATTCTATTACACAAGGCACCTATTTTCTTCTCTATCAACAACATCAGACAGATGAATATTGTAGTTGTTGCACTTGAACCTGAACTACCCATCATTTTTGGGTTGACTAATCATAAGGATAAAACTACTAGAAGAACTGCCTTGGACATTCTGGAGAATGAGTTGAAAAGTGATTCTAGACGGGTAGGATTGAAAAAGAAAAGGTGAAACCAACAAAGTAAACACCTTAGAAGCAATCAAAGGTTGCAAAACCTAAGCTAAAGTCCAAGGTGGTCAAGGAAAAACTAAGGAACACATAAGACAATGAAGATCAACAAACCATTGTTGAACTGAGGCTGTCTGAAGCACAACATGCTGTTGCACAACTCATATTGTCTGAAGGGGTTCAGAAAAGTGTCCAAGGGCACTTTGAAGAACCTCATAAGGCACATGAGGCATCCTTTAACATTGCAACTATGCCTACATCAAATCTTGAAGGAAAGGCAAATGAACCAATGTTGGAAGATCAACATAGTGTGGCCACTGAAGTCCTCATCATTGATACATAATCTGGTTTGTAACATCCCAAGTTATAGCTCTTTTGTAAATGAAACTAATCAGGGAAGAGTTTTTATAAAAGGAATTAGGGGGAAAAGAAACTAGGAATCAAAAGTAGGAAAAATAGGATCCTAGTATCCTCGCTCAAGCGAGAAGGTCTCGCTGGAGCGAGCATATCAGAAAAAGGGGAGAATTTTGGGTACTGATATTCTCGCTCAAGCGAGAGGGGCTCGCTTGAGCGAGCATATCAGTAAAAGTTGGAGAAACAAGTTTTTGGTTTGGTCGCTCAAGCGAGGATCTCTCGCTTGAGCGTAATTCTTGGGAAATTCCAGGGTTGCACTCTAGAATCCCCTCGCTCAAGCGCAATTCTCTCGCTTGAGCGCAATTCCAAGAGCTTCTCTCTGGAATGTTCTCGCTCAAGCGAGGATGCTTTTGTTCTAGAATTTCTTTCCTTCTCGCTCAAGCGAGAAGGCCTCGCTTGAGCGAGAGTTCACGTATCTATTTTTTATTTTAAAACACTGAGTTAGGGCTTGGCCCCCATTTATTACCCTTGAACCACCATTTTAGAGAGAGAGAGAGAGAAGTTCTAGAGAGAGACTCCATTAAAGCTTGAAGAAAGGACATCAGGCCAAGGACCCTCACCCTCCAACCTTCCTCAACTTCTTCCCCATTTAAGTTTTTGAGGTGAGTATAACTCACACACCACCACTCATTTGGTTGATTCTTCCTCCATGTACCCTATTCTCTCTTTCCCTTTCCTTTAAATCTTGTGGATGATTTTTGTGTTGTGTATTTTCATTATATTGGTACATTAGATTGTGTGGTGGCATTAGGAGCGTGAATAGGGTTTTCCCCAAGCTAGGGTTTCCTTATGTTCATGTATATTGACATTATGGTATGAGTCTTGGACTGAGTTATGGTTGAGCATTTCATTCATGGCCTTTGGCCCCAGTTAGTAATGAGAAAATGAATTTGGCTTCAACCCCAGTGAAAATGGCTCCGACCCTAGTTTTGGCTTCGGCCCCAGTTCACCCTTAACTAAGCAAGATTGGACTTCGGTCCCCAGTTAAAACACGGGTTTCGGCCCCTAGGTAATTGGCGGTGTTATGCCCAAGGAATACGTTCCTTGTAGTCTGAGCTCAGGTCTAGCCCCAGTCTAGTGATAAGACCCCGTTTGCCGGGCAATGCAGTCCATGCATGTTCATGCTTATGTTTAAGATGAGATATCATGATTATGAATTGTTTTGTTTATCCTGTTGCATTTCATTTGCCTGCCTTACATGCATTGCATCCTGTATAGTTATATTCACTGAGACACCCGTCTCACCACACATTTTGTGGACTATGTTTTAGACGCACAGGTTCCTCCCCACACCGGTCCATGAGCAGGGAGCTTGGGAGTAGATATTGATGTATTTTGATGACGGGCTTAGGATTATGTTTTATTTTGATTTGCTAAGCCCTTTGATGTTTAAATTGTAATGTATTGTATATTTATTCTTTTGTGGGATATGACCGTACATGTGTAGCCTTCGGGCTCTCTCTTGTGCTAGGGCACATGTATGGGGGTATCCCAAATGATTATTGTATCCTGGATGAACGTGTAGCCTTGATGTCAACTATATGTATATTTTCAGTTGTTATCTCCATATACTATTTAAGTGGTTGTTGGAACTTAAGCGATATATGATGTATGTATCTACGGTATCTATAATGGCACGAAATAATTTTAGGAATTCGGGTATTTGTCTCCCAATGGGCTAAATCCTCGGATTTAGAAATTAGGACGTTACATTGTTCATCTGAAAGAACCATTGAAGCAATGCCTCTTGCTGTAAACCGTCCTAATCCTAAACTTCAATAAGTTGTTGCTATTGCAACTACCTTAGAAGAAAAGGAACAAGAACAGATCAAGGCACATGAAGCTCAAGACCGTGCCATTGTTGTTGTTGCACAACAAGCAATCTTGGTTGATGCACAAGCTGAGAAGGATGAGGAAAACAAGAGGAAGAAAAAGAGGAAAATAAAAAGGTCTGCTCAAAAGAAGAAGGTGAAACTTCTATCACCTATTCCTGAAGCTGCATCTACAAGGATGATGACCAGAAGCTCAAGTGTTGGTCAAGTTGAAACCCTTAAACTTCAAGAATTGTTGGGGAGATCAAGAGAAAGAACAGAGAGGAGAGAAAAAGAAATCAAGAGCTCAAGGACTTGGAGGAACAGAAGACTCAACAAGCTTAACAACAGAAGAGACCCAAACTGATCTTAGGGAATGTGACCCCTTCATCATCAGAAGAGGGACCCACACAACCTCAGACAACAAAGGTGTCTAAAGCTCAAATCTTGTCTGAATAGTCTCTGAGCCTTCCATCCAAAGAAGAAGAAGAGCATAAAGAGTTTATCATCAAGGGTGGATGGCTGGCTAAGAATATGAAGAAGCATGCTATGGAAAAGGTCTATCTGAGAGGCAAAACCTTTGATCTTGCTATAACTCCAACTTCAAAGTATGGTACGAGATGAGCTAGTGAAGTGCCTCATAGGCCTTATCCATTCCCTTTGGAGGACAGACTAAGAGTCCCCAAGCTCACTTGCTTGGGACATGAACTAGCCAACTTTGGAAACCACCCTCCTCTACTGGATGTAAGAAGAGGATTGAGGCTTGACACCTCAAAAACTGCTTATAGAAGGTGGACATCTGACTCGATAGAAGAAGAGTTGTTCCTGCCAACACAATTTTAGAAAATAAGGCAAGGAGAATCAACCTCTAATCACAAGAGGAAGCTGATCAATCCATTTGTTGATGAGGATATTTTGATTGATGATGAAGACCGGTTCCTTGTAAAGAAGCTGGAGATAGAGACTGAGAACATGAATCAACACATTCACACCCTTTAAACACAATGATTGCTTGTGGACAAAATTACCATATGGTAAAATGCAACAGAAAAACACATCCCTACAATACATTAGCAATCAATATTGTATTAGAAAAAGAACCCACATGTCCCCAAATGCAAACGAAGACAAAAAAAACCTATGTTACTTTCCACGAAAAGTAATGAAACAAAAAGCACGGTGGACCCAAACAATTGTAAGTCACACATGGAAAACCATTAAGCCAAAATAAACAAAACCCTTACCTGCAACCTGCACCGTTCGAAAGCTTGCCTCCAAGTGAGCAATAAAACGTTCCAACGTAAATTCCACGAGACCACTTCAAAAGCGTCGCGCTTCACTCTTTACATCTTCAACAGGTGAAAGACAACAATTGGAGTTACAGAGAGATAGGGAAATTTAGAGACCATTCACTCATTAGGGTTTTTACCATGCAATATTTACCGTAGAGAAAAAACAATTTAGAAATTAGGGATTTTTAATAATTAAAATTTAATTAAAAATTGTTAATTTATATGAGTCAGCATAAGTGGGGCCCATAATTAAGGGTGAGGTGGAACTTTTGTTAATCAAGTCAGCAACTTAATAGAGCAGACTAACGTCATGGACCACGGTTAGGAATTTCGAAACTACAGGGACAAAAAACACATGTTTTAAATTATAGGAATAAAGACCAAAGTTGACTGAAATTATAGGGACGCAAAACATATTTTTTTTCCTTAATATATTTTGTGGGAAGATCATATATATATATATATATATATATATATATAAACATAAAAAACCTTAACCATTATATATTACCAATGATTAGGATTAATTTACCATCCAATCAATATATTTTTAAATTAAAAAAATATAATCTAATTTATTTTAAAGTATACAGTTTCGATTAAATTGGTTTTTCAATTTTGTGTGGATGTGAGTAATTAATATATTTTGTGGAAAGATCATTTTTATATATACGAACATAAAAGAAACAAACCTTGACCATTAGATATTAGCAATGATTACGATTAAAACAACAGTTTTCTTATTTACCATCCAATCAATATAGTTTTAATTTAAATTCAAAAACAATATAACCTAATTTAATTAAAGTAGTTTAGAATAAATCAGATTTTCAATAGACACTAAGGTTGTCACAGTGATGAGAGGTTTTGATAGTTTCATGGTGTTATAAGTTAATATATTTTTATTTTGCAATCCATTTTACTTATTGCATTTTCTAGGAACGAGTGGTCCTTTTCTAAACTTTGATTGCTAGGCAATAAAATGTGCATTTTTTCTATTTTATTAAAATTAATGCACTATTGACTTCTATTTGTTAGAATACTAGTGTCCCACCCATGCGATTCATGAGTATTATTATTCAAATAGATTATTTATATTGAATACTATAATTAATATATTTAATTTAATTAATATAAATATGTAAACTATAGAAAATGATAATTATTAGTGATTTTTTTCAATTGTCATTTATTTCACACCCTCTCTTAATTTGTTTCTTTTTATCTCTTTCTTTTTTCTACTTTCAACACCCAAAAGTTAATTATCAAAGTTTTAATACTTTTAAAAAAAAATAATATTTTTTTTACATTTTGTTTGTTTTACACTTCCTTTAACACCTTAATTTTCTTTTCATTTTTCTCTTAATTTCATATCACATTTTTTCACATTCTTTCTCTTTATTATTTTTTTCTTTCTATTTTTCTCCTCCCTAAACTTTCCATATTTAGCTATCTACTATCTATGTATCTTATAGTTTAGGCTAGATTTAGAACTCTTAACTTTACTACTTATAGGAATCAAAAAAATTAACCCCTCAATGAATAGTGACAAAAAATCTAGCCAATTGTAATATTATAGATGTTACATATGTAGTGAGCGAAAAAATTTAATATAGAGTAGATAGAATAAATAAGAGAAATAATAAATGAAAACATTAATGAATAAAATAGAGAGATAATTAATTTAATATAATAAAAAAAGAAAAAGAAAAAGTGATAAGAAATTAAAAAGAAAAATGGAAGAAAACGACTGGAGAATGATTGCCTCACATGGAAGATAGTTGTATGGTTCGTAAAAATATCATTTTACTGTATTGCAAATAAAAAATTAAATAAACGCGAGTGAGAAAACATGACACGTGTTATGGATGAGCAATTTTAATATAGAATAAATAGATAAATAGAATAGATAAGTGAGATAATAAATGAAAATATTAATGAATAAAATAAAGACATAAATGATATACTAAAATATCATGTTAAATTTAATGTAAATTAATACATTTATTGTATTGCTTAATGTGAGTTTTCATGTAACGAAACAGATAAATAGGAATAAATAATGAGAGAAATTATTTTAAGATAATAATAATAATAATAGTAATAATAAAGAAAATTAAAGTGTTATAAAAAACGAAAAAATGTATGAGGAAAACTGCTTCACATGGAGGATAGTGGATACTCATGGTTTATCAAAATATCACTTTTATAATGAAATAAATCAATATGAACGGATAATGAGAGGAAATGTTTTAATATAATAACAATAAAAAATTGTATCCGATAAACTTTTGATAAACCATGAGTATTATAAACTTTTCACACGACCCATAAGAAACAATGAAAGGCCAAAACTGAAACAAAAAAAATTGAGAGATTGAATGAATAATGAATAAAAATCTTCCAAATTATAATAGTATATATAAGAGAGATAATAAATGAAACATTAATGAATAAAATAGAGAGATAAATAATATAATGAAAAAATACATTAAAATTGATGTAAATAAACTCATATCGTATTTCTTTATGTGAGTTTTTATGTAATGAAATAGATAAACATAAATGGATAATGAGAAAACTTGTTTCAATATAATAATTATAAAAAATAAAAATTAAAATGTGATTAAAAGAGAAAAAGACGGGAGCTGGACTGCTTCCTGTGGTTTATAAAAAAATTAATTTACTGAAATGAGAATAGATATGAATAAATAATGAGAGAAATTATTTTAATATAATAACAAAAAATTAAAGTGTGATAAAAAAGAAAAAAAAAAGAAAATAGTATGAGCATGAAGGTGTCCCGTGAACGATACCCGTGATTTATAAAGAAAATCACATTTATAATGAAAAAGATTAATGGGATCAAACAATGAGAGAAAATATATTAATATAATAACAAAAAATAGAAAATTAAAGTGAGATAAATTGAAATTTTAGTATAGATTAAATAGATAAATATAATAGATGAGTGATATAATAAATAAAATATTAATGAATAAAATAAAAAGATAAATGATATAGTATAGATAATTAAAACAAATGGGCCCAAAATGAAAAACCAATGACCCACATCTTGACCAAAAAAACTAAGAGGTTGAATGAATAGTGAATAAAAATCTTCTAAATTGTAATAGTATAGATTAGAAAATGGGTTGTTTTATGGTGCACTAGGATGAAAGTGGTGCACCGATGGTCTAGTGGGGTTTAGGATAAAATAGAACTTTTAAAATTTACATTGAGGTCCTCCTATTATTATGTTATTAGTAGTAGGTCTGTTTCTCTCTCTGCTCTCTCTCCCCTCTGTTTCTCTCTCTTATATTTCTCTCCTATCTCTCTCCTATCTCTCTCCCTCTCCCTCTCCTCTCTCTCCCTTGATTCTCTCTCCTATTTCTTTCCCCTCTCTCTCCCATCGGTTTCTCTCTCCTCTATTCTCTCCTATCTCTTTCTCATCTCTCCTCATTTCTCCTCTCTCTCCTATCTCTCTCTTGTTTCTCTATCCTCTATTTCTCCCTCCTCTTCTCTCTCTATTTTCATTTATTAAGATCTCTCTCCTCTCTCTCCTCTATTTATCTCTCCTCTCCTCTCTCCCGTTCTCTCTCTCCTATCTCTCATTTGTTTCTCTCTCCTCTGTCTCTCTCTCTCCTCTCTCTCTCTATTTATATCTCCTCTCTCTCCTCTCTCTCCTTTGTTTCTCTCTCCTCTGTCTCTCTTTCTCCTCTCTCTCCTCTATTTCATATACTATCTCTTTCTCATCTTCATTTGTTCTCTCTATCCTATCTCTCTATTGTTTCTCTATCCTATCCTCTCCTCTCCTCTCTCTATTTTTCATTTATTAAGATTCTCTCTCTCCTCTCTATCTCTCTCCTCTGTTTCTCTCTCTCCTCTCTCTCCTTTGTTTCTCTCTTGTTTCACCTCCCTCCGTCTCTCCACTTTCTCCTCTGTCTCTCTCCTCTCTCCTCTATATCTCTCCTATTTCTCTCTCCTCTCTCCTCTATTTCTCTCTTGTTTCTCTCTCCTCCTCCCTCTCTCATCTCTCTCCTCCGTTTCTCTCTGCTTTCTCTCCTCTGTTTCTATCTTCTCTCTCCCCTCCATTTCTCTCTCCTCTCTCCTCTCTCTGAGCCGTAACTCACCTAAGGGGCTGCATCGGCATCCCATCTTCTCAGTTTCTCAGTTAGATCTCAATAGTGGTCTCAAGTCTCTACGAGATTGCTCTTGCGTATTTTCATTTGGTGAAACGCCATATGTTGTTGAAGAAAATGACGCTTTCGTTCCACCACGACTTATATGCTTCCAACCCCCATCGACGGTGCTCTGAATAGAGGAGAGAGGAGAGAGAAATAGAAAGAAGAGAGGAGAGAGAAACAAAGGAGAGAGGAGAGAGAAACAGAGGAGAGAGAAACAAAGGAGAGAGAGAGGAGAGATAGGAGAGAGGGATGGAAGAGAGAGAAATAGGAGAGAAACAAAAGAAGATAGAAACATGAGAGAAACAAATGAGAGAGGGAGGAGAGAGATACAGGAGAGAGGAGAGAGAAACGGAGGAGAGAGAGAGAAATAGAGGAGAGGGGAGAGAGAAACAGAGGCGAGAGGGGAGAGAAATAAATGAGAGAGAGGAGAGAGAAATAGAGAGGGGAAAATAGAGGAGAGACAGGGACTTGTCTAAATTTTTTAAAATTTGGTTTAGTGTTATTAATTGATTGGTTACCTTTTCATCTCACGCATCCTATAAACAGTTATTTGATTCAACGGTTGAGATCATTGGTGCACCGGTGGACGACATTCAAAGTAGTGCACCATATAATGGAGGAGCGAGAGAGAGAGGAGAGAGGAGAGAGAGAAGATAGAAATAGAGAGAGAAGCAGCAGAGAGAGAGATGAGAACGTAGGAGAGAGAGGAAAGAGGGAGGGAGGAGTGAGAAACAAGAGAGAAATAGAGGAAAGGGGAGAGAGAAACGGAGGAGAGGTAGAGGAGAAAGAGGTGAGAGGGAGGGAGAGGAGAGAGAAACAAGAGATGAACAGAGGAGAGAGAGAAACAAGAGAGAGGAAAGGAGAGAGAAATAGAGGAGAGAGAGGAGAGAGAGAATCTTAATAATGAAAATAGAGAGAGGAGAGGAGAGAGAAACAGAGGATAGAGAAACAAGAGAGAGATAGGAGAGAGAGAGAAGCAAAGGAGAGAGGAGAAAGAGATAGGAGAGAAATAGAGGAGAGAGAGGGATACAGAGGAGAGAGAAACAGAGGAGAGAGAGAGGGAAGAGAGAGAAATAGGAGAGAGGAGAGGAGAGATAAATAGAGGAGAGAGAGGAGAGAGAATCTTAATAAATGAAAAATAGAGAGAGGAGAGGAGAGAGAAATAGAGGATAGAGAAACAAGAGAGAGATAGGAGAGAGAGAAATAGAGGAGAGAGGAGAAGAGATAGGAGAGAAATAAAGGAGAGAGAAACAGATGGTGAGAGAGAGAGAGAGAGAAATAGGAGAGAGAATCAGGGGAGAGAGAGGAGAGAGAAACAAAGGAGAGAAGAGAGAGAGTTAGGAGAGAAATAGAAGAGAGAGAAACAGAGGGGAGAGAGAGGAGAGAGAGAGCGGAGAGAGAAACAGAGAGAGGAGAGAGAAACAGACCTACTACTAATAACATAATAATAAAAGGACCACAATGTAAATTTTAAAAGTTCTATTTTTACCCTAAACCCCACTAGACCACCGGTGCACCCACTTTCAAAGTAGTGCACCATATAATTTCCCTATCTTTATCTCTATATTGGATAAACACCAAAAATAAAACGAGCATTTTAGCTCAGTAATAGTATCAATAGACCTGGTCAACTCAATTCACCACAACCTTAGAATGATGACACAAAGTAAAATGATGGATAATGAATGGCGTAGACTATACGACGATACTAAAGTCAATAAGTCAATTCTATGCTGCCAAGAAAAATTATATACTTTTAGACTTTGAATGGCCATTTGGTGACTACATTCATGATCTCTTGCTTTTAGTGCCCACTCATAAGTACCCTACTCTTTGGAATTTCCAAAATATTTATACATATCTTCCTTTCCCCTCCTTGAAAGTTCAAGCCTTCACGGCTAACACCCATTTCATTCAACAATATGTCTACACCGGCAGAGTACTTTCACTCTCTCCCCCTCTACTTTTTCTTTCTCTCAACACTACAGATGAAGAAAAATGGATATTGATCATATAACATATATGGAATTTCTTTTTAGTTGCATGCATATACTTAGTCAACTATTATACTTTTTTATTGAGCTATTATTAAGATATTAAAAAATTCATCACAATGATATATTCATCTTAATTATGCATAAATTTTGCTTACCATATCATATATGTAATAATATCTTATCCATGATGGTTATGTTATGGGTTTAGGATGGTTGCACCTATCTTCTGAGACTAAGCAAGAAGTTTGAGCTTAGTTATAGCATTGTTACCAAATATTTTTGAGTAAATGATGAATTCAAATTTTCTTAGACAAGTAAAATTGTCTCTATTGTTTCAGTTACTACCGGTCTCTACCACCTGTGAGCAAGACCTATGGAGTGGCCTGTTTGATGACAACTGCTGCATATTATCTGCAACTTTATGATCCATGGAACATAGCTCTGTTTTATGGCCTAGTGTTTAAACGCCTTCAGGTTTGTCATCCGAAAATATTTCTGATCCATAGAAAATTAGAAATAGATATTTAAAGTATTACTTCTTACCATTTTGATTCTTCTTTGTTTGGTCAACCTACCACTTTTTACTTATACTGAAAATTCTTTTACTTCTTCATTCACACTTTATTTTTCTTGATCATATTTGTATCTGTTGCAGGTTTGGAGGCTTATAACAAATTTCTTCTTTCTTGGACCGTTTTCATTTCCATTTGCAATTCGTCTTATAATGATGTAAATAGCCTATATAACTTACATCTCATTCTGCTCTGCTTTGAGAAATAATGATCACAACCATGTTCTATCCTCTTTAATCCTTGATGAGGGTATTATATTCACATTGTAAGATAGTCTCATTTTTCCTGTTTTTTTTAATTGTTTGAATATTAAATTGCACAGAGCAAAATATGGTGTTTCATTGGAAAGAGGACCATTTGATAAGAGAACTGCGGATTATGTTTGGATGCTCATATTTGGTGCACTCTCACTTCTGGTATATGTTTGTCTGTGAACATTTATTTAACTTGTTATCTGTTGATTTTGACTTGTTGAAATGAATCGTCTTTTCTTTTGTTCTCATTTCCTTTACATATTCTATTTGCTCCTCTTGTTTTGGTAAAAATCAATTTCACAGTCCAATCATAAACCTAAATGTGCATAAATTTATTCTGACTTCATTAGTATAAATGACTTTGAATCTGTGTGGTTTAGTATTGAAAAGTGTTAAAATTTGGTTAAATTTAAATTTATATTCTTCAACGCAATTATTTCTAACGTAAAAAATCTGAATTTATCACATTTTAACACTAAATTAAATATGTTCTAAGATAAAACTGTTAATTCAAAGTGCGTGTCAGGTCTCAAATCACATATGGCTTTTTAAAGAGAGAAAACTCTGTTAATGAGTTTAAGCCATGGACCATAATAATTGACATGACATATCCAAAATCTGAAGACAACCTTGCTCAAGCCATTCCTAACCAATATAGAACTTGATTCACTTGAATTTCCAGCAAAAACAACTAAGCATGCAAGTTCCCCAAAATAAAATGTGGCATCAACTCATGACATTATTTTTGGGTAATTAATAACATTACTACAACTAATTAACCATATTTTGGGACTGAAAGTTTCATCCTCATCTTAGGTGATGGCTGCTGTGCCATTTTTATGGTCACCATTCATGGGAATTTCTTTAGTTTTCATGATCGTCTACATTTGGAGCCGCGAGTTTCCAAATGCACGAATCAACATTTATGGCGTCGTAACATTGAAGGTATGAATTTCCAATGACTTTACTTTGCTAAAGCTGCGTCTTTATGTTGACACTATTATCACAATTGATACATCAGGTTACTCACCTATTTGTGATCCAACTTCTTTCCGTTTTAGAATGTACAATATATTTTTATAGTTTAACATATCTGGAAAACTAAACGTACTCAATAAACTTAAGCATAAAATGGATTTAATTTTTAACGGGCTTATGCTCTGTATTTTGCACTAAGTATCAACTTCAGAGCCCATCTTAGGATAATATAAAGGGGAAAATATTTTCTATTTCCACTTTTGTTGTTTGATTTTAATTATAAAAAAAATGTCAATTAAGGGTGTTTGTTTTTGTTTGGTTTCAGATTGAAAAATAACAACCGAGTTTATTGTAAATACAAACTTATTATTAATATTATTATTTTATATAAAGTTTCATGCAGATATTTCATTAGTTCATCTGTATCTCATTTATATATAATATAGGTGAGTAATCACCAAAAAATATATAATATAGGTCAGCATGTGTGTCTACATTTCGATATAAATTTCTTTTATTCTATTTCTTCGTTCATGACCCTTTTTACTTTTCTCTTGTCTTTATTCTTTCAATAAACCCTCAATTTAGTCCTTGAAAGATTGTGGTTAGTAACATTAGTCCCTGAAAGATGAAAATTACATTTTGGTCTCTAAAAGATGAAAAAGATATTCAATTTAGTCATTTTTAGGGGTTTAAATTGATATTTTAAAAATCTTTCAAGTACTAAAGCTAACGACATTTTATCTTTGAGGGACTAAATTGAATAACTTTTCATCCTTTAAGAACAAAAAATGTAATTTTGTTCTTTCAAGTACTAATATGACTGACACCAAATTTTTCAGGACCAGAATAAGGTTTTACTATTATTCTTCCCCTCCGTCAGACACGTTCTTAGAGAGAGGAAAAAAGAAAAAAAAAATTCCTTGGGAGAATTAACTATATTAATTCTTACCAAAATTAAAGAAAAACTATTTGACATTTTTGGCTTCTCAAAATCTTTCCCTTGCCAAGGTTGATAAAATAAAACTAAAGCAGCAACAGAGGTTTGAAACAAGATTTGTTTCTCATGTGAGTTTGAGAAGATAAGAAAACTACTTATGATAGTACTTTTAATTAACATATTAACTAGTACTCATACTAATGAAATTACTGTGGTACATAAAGTCAATAATATTATGAATACTTACTATTTGAACTACTATACTTTTAACCATTCAGCTTTAACTAATCCTTTCTGTTCTCCAGGGCTTTTACCTCCCATGGGCTTTGCTAGCTCTGGATTTAATATTTGGAAATCCTCTAAAGCCAGACATTTTAGGGATGCTTGCAGGACATCTATATTACTTCTTAACTGTGCTTCATCCTCTTGCTGGTGGAAAGTACAAGTTCAAGACTCCTCTCTGGGTGTATCCTTTATTTTTATCAGTTTCCTATAGTCACAATGGTTATATCAAGTTGCTTGGCTCTATATCAAGTTGCTCTCATTTTTTTAGAAAAAACATTTACCATATTCCATTTCACAGATAATTTAGAAACAAAACAGACTTCAACTCAACACTCTGATCCACGAAAGTATCACTCAAAGCACATCTCTGTGGCAATGATGATCACATGATCTAAATTGTCTCCATGTTCAAATTATCCTAATCTAATGGAAAGGAAAATAAAAAGGATTGAAATCTCATATCTCTTCTTCCTGTTTCCGTTCCTATCTTTCCAATAAAAACATAACACTTCAACAAAAACACAAAATTAACTCTTTAAAACAAACAATTGTCTATCTTACCAAAGAGTTGCAACTCAGTTGGCAACCGACTGAGATTGTAAGAAGAGCTCTTGGATTTCATCCCCACTAAATACACTCTTAGGGAAGGGTGGAGAACTTGATTAAACTCCAAACAGCATTGTCCCTGGTAACAGGGGATACTTGCGGTCAACACAAAAAATAATTGTCTATCTTAATTGTTATTATTTTTTGTGCTAAAATGTTATATTTTTATTGGAGGAACATGAAAAAGTACAGAAAAGGTAGGTAATTTCTGTCTGAAAAAAGAAAATAACTTCAAATTTAATTCCCCTTTCCCCAAGTATATAACTTTCTATTATGAGGAAGGGAGGGAGTAAGGGAGTATAGCTGATGCAAATTGAACATCATTTATCAGAGAGCTTTTTATAAAAAAATTAATTGTTTCACCCCAAATTAGTTGAATAATCATGCACTAAGTTCTTTTTTTATCATTTACTATAGTTTATTTTATCCTTAATTATGTATGGCACCAGTCACAAAATAGTGGCATACTGGGGAGAGGGTACCCAAATAAACGCCCCCGTGCAATCTAATCCATCAGCTGGAATTGTATTCAGAGGAAGAAGCCACCGTCTTGGTGGGACTCAAACAACAACAGGAAGCACTGCGCAGGAAACAGAGGGGAATGCTTCCTCTCCTCAACAACAGCAGAATCAGGGTGATGGCATTGCTTTCCGTGGAAGAAGTTATCGTTTGAATGGATGATCATGCTAAATGATCTACCTCTATATGTGCCTCTTATTTATAGTTTTAAGTTAATTGGTATGCCCATGCCATCTAAACCACAAAGAACAAAATCTTTGAAGTCAACTTGTGTGCTTCTTAACACTCTGCACCACAAGCTTTGGATGCACTTAACCTCTCTTATATTATTATTAGTATTACTAGTCTGGTGAGGACAGTTGCAATGAAAATGTTTGATGGATAAATTTTAAAGTTAAATGTTTTAATTATTTAAAAATATAATTTAGTTTGAATGTGTATATAATTTATAATAAATATGTTTATGAGACAAAAATATACATTATAAAAGAGTTAATTTGAAAAGGTATAAAAAAACATATATTGAATGGAGTATCTAACTTATGAAGATAAACTCTATTTATTGAAAATAGGAAGGTTAATGTAATCCCTATAAAAGAGAAGTTAAAGTTAAAATATGGTAGAAGTTAATATAAAGTACATGAATGTGAAAAAAGAAAAGAAAAGAAAAAATTATTTACCTAGATTAAATTTTGGAAGACATTTTTTAAAACCACATTTGATGTAGTGTTCATTGGATTTCCCTTTTCATCACAGATAAGAATTTTAAGTCCATTACGTGATGTTACTCTTGAGAGTGCAACACACAACTGATCGTGAGAAAAAACCGGTCTTAAAATAGGTTGATCTTGAAAGAAACTTGGTTCTTTCATGTTTTCCAATAACATAGGATCACTTGAATCATTTAGCAAAAATCTTTTGGAATTTCAATATGGAACTCGTCATTAACTTCTTGCTCATTCCTTCTATCACCAATGCTTAACACCCGGTCAGAAAATGTTTCAATTCTTTTGCATGGAAATTTGAACCGAAAGTTTATAATCTCATGTTTTTTGTCAATGTTAACACCTTCCAATAATTCAGAAGATATGGAGAGTTGATGGTAACACGAACTATATCCTGTATTGTCCCTTTAGGGTATATTTGCGAGTTGATTTTTGGAGGGAAATGAGGGAATAGAATGACTTATTAAAAGTCCTTCCTCCCTTTGTGTTTGGGAGTTTGAGTATTTTACAAAGTTTTCCCCTCCTTTTCTCCCCCTCCCTTCCCCCTCTAACTATTTCCTTTCTCTCCCTTCTAAACTCACAACCACACCATTAGGGATCATAGGTAGGATCTGCCTAATATCACCACAAAAAGTAACAGCTTTGTCTCCAAAAGAAAGGTTGACACTATTTATGGAAGTAAATCGAAATATGTCTCTGAAAGTCCAATAAACAACTTCAAAATAATGCTTATAAGTCATGGGAGCCTCATCACATATAATAAGTTTGGTTTTTACTATTAGTTTGGCCAAATGAGTTTCTTGTTTTATATTTCCACTAGAGTTCTCATCAACATTTATAGGGATAGTAAATCTGGAATACATCGTCCTTCCCTCAAGAATTAACAAAGCTACTATTTCACTTGATGCAACGATTAGCACAATTTAAATTTTTTTATCTTAAGCCCAGTGAAAGTTAAAAATATCATTAAGAATTGTTTAAATAATCTTTTTGAGAACAATAATATTGTTGGTAGATCTTTTAATATAAAAGTGATTTTTCTGGTCATCATTGTAAATTACAGATTGATAAGAAGATCATAAAAAGGAGGAAAAAACTAAAGATCTATATCTATATATGAATAGTAAATATGCTTCTGGAAGATAAAAGTAAACCTGAAAAAAGTAATGAATGAAGACCAAGTTTAATTAGTTTTTTTTTTCAAGTTTTGAAAATAATTATTTTAATACGTACTATAACCGCTTTAATTATGAAAATAAGGATTTGTAATTGTCTATAAGAATTATTAAATGGTAGTTGTACTATAAGACTTTATAGCTTCTGGAATTTATTTATTATAACATGTTATAAACCTTTTTTTTTTTGTAATATTGAGATTGTATGGACTTTAATATTGATATTTAATATTTTGATATAAAAATATGTTTTCCTTTAGACTAAGCCTTTTTATTGTATTTAATGCAATAATTGAAATATTAAAAGAAATGAGGTTTGTCTAACACATATATAGAATGTGATAATTGATATCAATATTTAGTTTCGTAACTCCTTATATAACTTTGATTTTTTTTACAGTAGCAATTATATTAATGTGTACATTAATAATAAATGGCAAATTTAATGATTGTAAAAATATAATATAAATAATTAATACAATATGATTTTAATGACTGAGACATATAAATTGTATCAAAGTTTGATAATTCAATTTTTTTTACATATAGTACTCAATTAACGTTTTTTTATAGACATAATTATAAAATGATTTTTAAAATGATTTTATTATGTATTAAATTTTATATTCTATTTTTATTTTATTATAAATGTTTTTATAAATATTTAAATTATTAAAATTGACTTTAATATTTATATTTGCTATTTTGATATAGTAACTATAATTAAGTAATTACTATAATTGTTCTAATAAAAGTTATACATTTTTAAAATTAATTTATTATATTTTTATTTATGTTATAAACTTTTTTTTCGAAATGTTAAAATGTACTTTAATATTGATATTTGATACAATAAACATAACTACAATAAAATAATTATAAAATGATTTTATTATGTTTTAATTTCATATTATATTTTTATTTATGTCGTAAATCTTTTTAAAAATTGAAATTGTTAAAATGGGCTTTATTATTGATATTTTTTTATGTAAGACCATGAGTATCCTCCACGGGAGACAATCTTGTCGAGTCGGGTAGGACTTCTATGGGCGGAAAAGCTCTCCTTCTAAATATTTAACACATCTGCATACCCAAGGCTCGAACTTGAGATCACTGGTTAATTAAACTGCAACAACCCCTTACCAACCGATCCACGTGTCAGTGGTTTTATTATTGATATTTGATATAACAAAAATAACTATAGTTATAATTAATTTAATTACTATTAACATAATCATAAAATAATTTTTTAAGTGTTTGAGCAAGCTTTAAATTTCATATTATATTTTATTTTTTAAATTAAGTGTTATCTTCTTTTTAAATTATTTTATTATGTTTAAAATTTTCTATTTTATCTTTTTATTTATATTTTTAAAAAATTTTCACATATGTTCTAAATTTTTATTTTTATAATAGTGATATTCACATGAATATAATTAATTATAGTGATTCATAATGTTAATCATTTATAATGTAAAAGATGCTTTCTATTATTAGAAGTTTTGTTGAAAGTAATTTATTATCATGTCCCCACTTTATATTTCATAGGCCACTTTCACTACCTTACTTTTATATATATAAAAATTATCAGGCTTAAATATGTTTTTAGTCCCTATAAATACAGGTCATTTTATTTTTAGTCCCTGTAATTTTTTTTTCATCCCTATAAAATTTTCCGTTTGTCATTTTGGTCCCTGTCGTTAACTTTAAGCTTATGTGGCTAGCGGAGTGCCACATCATCCTGCCACATGTGATTTTTTTGTCAGCTTAATTTTGTTTTTAGTCCCTATAAATATGGTCCTTTTGTTTTTAGTCCCTATAATTTTTTTTTTGTTTTTCACCTTAATCTCATCCCCATCCAAACTTACAATGTCCTTTTGCTTCTTCTACTACATTGTTACACTTGAAATTCTTGAACTCTTCATAGTTGGTTTAAGGAAATAAATTCTTTATGTATTCAATTATTTGAAATTTCAATACACTTGAATTCACTGTATAAAGTGGGAAAAACTTATAACAACCTTTTTTTCTCTACAATTCTTTTTTATGTCTATTGACTAACAAAATTCTCATTTGATTTATGTCTATTGATGACTTATAACTTGATGTAATTTGTCTTAGGTAACAAAAAAAGGCTTGTAATTGAAAATCAAGTGAAAATTTTGTCAATCAATGGATTGAAAAAAAAAAGAATTGTAGAGAAAAAAAGGTCGTTACAAGTTTTTTCCCACTTTATACAGTGATTTCAAGTGTATTGAAATTTCAAATAATTGAATACATAAAGACTTTATTTCCTTAAACCCACCCCGAGGAGATCAAGAATTTCAAGTGTAATAATGCAGTAGAAGAAGCAAAATGACACTGTAATGTTGGATAGGGATGAGATTGAGGTGAAAAACCAACAAAAATTATAGGGACTAAAAATAAAAAGACCATATTTATAGGGACTAAAAACAAAATTAAACTGACAGAAAAATCACATGTGACAGAATGATGTGGCACTTCGTTAGTCACATAAGCTAAAAGTTAACGAAAATGACCAAAATGACAAATGGAAAAATTTATAGGGATGAAAAACCAAAAAAAAAATTTACAGGGATTAAAAACAAAATGAGTTATATTTATAGAGACTAAAAACATATTTAAGCCTTATTATTATTATTATTATTATTATTATTATTATGAACATTTTAACAACCGCATATATTAGTTACATTCATCATCGCCGTCTCCCTATTTCTTTGACTACTTTAAGTTGACGTGGATGTTAAGTGTCACGTGTACACAATGATATGTGAAAAAAATAGTTTATTTTAGTCCCACATGAATAAATTAGTTCATTTTAAACTCTCATTGATGTCAATGATTTCATTTTAATCTATCTTGCTATATTTGTCTTCAACAACATATTCTCCAAAATCCAAACAGAAGAAACCCTAACCCCAAATCGACAATAGTTTTTTGAGACAAGAAAGAAGAAATTGATTGCAGTACAACATTAGTAATTATTAAGATATAAATTCTATTCAAATGGTATAGTATAAACTCTCTATTTAAGTGAGGCCCACAAATTCTATTCAAGCAATATTTGTTGGGTTTCGTAATGCCAAACACATAAGAAAATAGGAACTTTTAAAATTTAAATATATTCAAAATCATTAAAGGATCCATGCAAAAGTCATAAATTGTGTTATAGAGTATATCTTTTAGTGTTTGACAAGACAAGTGACCGTATTCTTTATGTCAAACCACGGACATGCAAGAGTAGTTATGCCTCCATCGGTATCCACACGAACACGAAACTAGGACTCCCTCTTTTGCACTGCTAGCGGCGACGAAGGGATGACTGCGTCTTCTCTCACTGTGAGGGGTGGTGATATGATTTAGAGAAAACATTTTTCTCTTTAGAATTTAGAGTATTAGAGTAATCTCATATTAGCTACTATCCATACATCTATACTATTATATTTTGGAAGTTTGATTTTCACTATTCATTGGGGTTCTTTTTGCTATATATAGTTAACTTTACTTTGCTATATATAGTTAACTTTATCTATTGTTGATGGATTTCTTATAAATATATACGGTTCCTTATTTAAAATTTAAATTCAAATTAACGCCTATGTTGTTTTCTTTTTTTTTTTTTGTTTTATTTGTCACACCTTTTTTTCATTTTTTATTATTATAATATTAAAAAATTTCTCACATTATCCATTCATATTAATTTATCTTATTACATAAGTGATTTTTTTGTGAACTACATTTACTCTTGACGGGAGGTAGTCATGCTCCAGTCGTTTTCCTTTTTTCCTTTGGGGTTCTTTTTGCTATATATAATTAACTTTACTTTGCTATATATAGTTAGCTTTATCTATTGTTGATGGATTTCTTATAAATATATATATGGTTCCTTATTTAAAATTTAGATTCAAATTAGTGCCTATGTTATTTTCTTTTTTTTTTTTTGTTTTATTTGTCACACCTTTTTTTCATTTTTTATTATTATAATATTAAAAAATTTCTCACATTATCCATTCATATTAATTTATTTTATTACATAAGTGGTTTTTTTTGTGAACTACATTTACCCTTGGCGGGAGGTAGTCCTGCTCCAGTCGTTTTCCTTTTCTTTTTGTTTCTTATCACAATTTCATTTTTTATTATTTTATTAAAATATTTTCTCTCGATATAATTTAAATTTATAATTATATTTATGATGTATTTGTTAAAATTTTCTATGAATATATTTTTTAATTAGAATTATAAAATTTATAATTATGTTATTTTCTTCTACTTCAATAAAATTATTATTTTATATTTTGATTTATTATGTATTTAGTATGTTTTGTTTTCACTGTTCATTGGGGTCTTTTTGCTATGTATAGTTAGCTTTACTTTGCTATATAGTTAGCTTTATCTATTGTTGATGGATTTCTTATAAATATATATATGGTTTCTTATTTAAAATTTAAATTCAAATTAGTGCCTATTTTTTTTTGTTTTATTTGTCACACTTTTTTTTTTCATTTTTCTATTATTATAATATTAAAAAATTTCTCACATTATCCACTCATATTAATTTATTTCATTACATAAGTGGTTTTTTTTTGTGAACTACATTTACCCTTGACGGGAGGTAGTCATGCTCCAGTCGTTTTCCTTTTTTCCTTTTCTTTTTGTTTCTTATCACAATTTCATTTTTTTATTATTTTATTAAAATATTTTCTCTCAATATAATTTAAATTTGTAATTATATTTATGATGGATTTTTTAAAATTTTCTATGAATATATTTTTTTAATTAGAATTATAAAATTCATAATTGTGTTGTTTTCTTCTACTTCAAAAAAATTATTATTTTATATTTTGATTTATTATGTATTTAGTATATAGTACGCTTAAATGCTAAATCAATTTTTTAATTATATGTTTAAAGTGATTTTTTTTAAACCATAGGTACCCTCCACGTGAATTAGCCCTGCTCCTGTCGTGAATATTATAGAGTTGTGGGAGTGCTTTAACTAAACGTGAGATTATAGAGTTTGCTGAGTGAATTCTTACATTAGGTGATGATGATTTAGACATTTATGGTGATGATGATCACTAATATTGAATTACCGAAGGATTTACTAACGGATTCTACAGGTAATACAATTGGAGATATAGTTTCATTTGCATACCATAAATTGCTTTCAATTTTTGGAAACATTGTATTTGAGATAGGATAAAGCAATTATTGCTCCTACATTAGATGTTTAGGGTTTAGGGAATAGAATATGTTTAGTAATTATTTTAGATGTTCATTCAATTAATGAATATGTCATAACATTATTTTCTAGAGAAGAGAGGGTGTATTTGAGTTCTGACACTATATGGAAGGTAGATGAGGAGATTGGTATTGAAACTTATTGATCAACAACTGAGTTCTTAAATGATATTAGGTGTTTTGCACTTCCTTATCATAAGTTGATGTTAAAGAATGAGTGTCAGTCATGCTAATGAGTAATCTTGATATATCTGGTGGACTTTGTAATGGAACCAGATTAATAAAAGTGAATGTCAGACATTGTCCCATGTTGGTGTGTATTTACCAAATCCAGTTTTCTTGCATGGTCAATTATATGTTGTTGTATCTATGGTTAAGTTCAACAAGACTTATGATTCTTATATGTAATGACAATTTTAAGTGTTGTAATGTAACGAAAAATATGATGTACAAGGAGACATTTCAAAAAATATAAATGAAACAAAATTTATATTCCATTTTTAATTATTAATATTTGCTATTTGATTTTTAAAATCAATTTTTTCTTTTTTAATTTTTATGTTCTTTATACACCAAGAAATATAGAATTAAATATTAAAAAAGGAATAAATCTTATTATTTTTTAATTACACATATTTAATAAATTATGTATATTATATCATTCAATGTTAATAATCTATTGGAATAATAATATTCGTGCATCGCACGGGTTGAACACTAGTTCTATATATTGTGGTAGCTAACCCTTGTAGTAGGCATTAGGCTTTAGTGATATCTACTCATGTGTAGGCCCAAACTAATGGGTTGGCCCATTTAGTCTTACTAAATGAGTTTCACATAACATGGACTTTTAATCTAATTAAAACCATCTAATGACTTCAATGTTCAAGTCAGTCCGTTCTAAGAGTGTGACACTGTAGGTTCCCATTATGTTGGCAGTAACATTAAAATCTTATTTTAATATTACAAGCAACAAATGACATCTAGCAAAACATCGATACTACCAAATAATAGGAATGCCAATATGTGATTTGATATATATAACAAAAGAGCAGAGGAGGTAAAGGGAACAACAAAGTCATGGAGAAGATAGTGTTAGAACCACAGGAAACACTAGAAGGGGGGTTGAATAGTGTTTTAAGCTTTTTCGTGTCAATCTTGAAAATCTTTTGTTTAAATTATGAAGATAAATAATGTTTAAAATGAATCTTAAGATCAGATATAATTAAAACATGCGGAAGATAAGAAAAATAAAGTTTCTTTTAAGTCTTAAGATTATTTTAAACAGATACTTCTCAAGATATCTTCTGAAGATTATTACATTGAATGTTTTTCAAAACTGTTTCTGAAATACTTCAGATGACTATAGGTTGTCTGAAGTCTATTCCAGATTTCTGAACTGAGGTCTTTCCAGACTCACTTCCGATAATTGTTTCAGAAGTAATTCAAAAGACATTCTTTGTAATGCTTCGAGTGATGTGAGAAACATCTCATGTTTTGTTCTTATGAAAGATCATTTTATTGAAATCGTTGTGTTAAGTTTGTTATGAAAATAACTTTTCAATCCCCAACATAAATAAGAAAACTGTAAATAGATAAGTTAAGGGAAAGAAGACTTAGGCACAAAGTTTATCTTGGTTCACCCACAAATCCGTGAGCTACATCCAGTCCCAGAGGCAAACAACCACTGAATTTTCCACTATTTGAACTCAGATACAAGTATTATTTTACCACAGTCTCTTCAAGCTAAACAATGAGTATTCCTTTGTTTTCAACTGCCTCTCCAGGCAACTCATGCAGTATTCTTTTACATACAAGTCTCTCCAGGCTCAACCGAGTACAGTCTCTCCAGACATCACGAGTACAGTCTCTCCAGATATCACGAGTACAGTCTCTCCAGACATCACGAGTACAATCTCTCCAGACTCAAGTATTCTTTCTTCCACCAAGCCTCTCCAGGCTCTCAGACACATAAAGTGTTGAGTAGTTTCACTACTCAATCCAAGTTAGATGTTCGCCAGAACCTCTAAACTTAGATTCTACTTGTACATAGAGATTACTGAGTACACACTCAGGATACAGACATTACAAACTAAGTACAAGGATAGACAGTGATACAAGTGTTTGAATTAAATATAATCCCTGTCTTTCTATGAGGAATACATCCT
The DNA here is from genome assembly GCA_026901365.1 of Sesbania bispinosa. NCBI lineage: Eukaryota > Viridiplantae > Streptophyta > Magnoliopsida > Fabales > Fabaceae > Sesbania > Sesbania bispinosa. The sequence continues at coordinate 87,270 of QLOH01000963.1, read as the reverse complement.
CTGAGAGTAGGCTAACTAAGATGTGCAATGATGCTCCAGCCTTGTTCTCAAACCATTAGTTTCCATGGGCTACATTCTCACCCATATCATAGGAACACCAAGGTATATCAAAGCTTCAAACCGTACCCAGTTTGATAGTCATTTGTTCAGCATGATTGCCTTTCGAACAATCAACTCACTTGATCAAACAGACCAACTGAACAACCTAACTAACTGACCAGCTAGTCAGTAGCCTGATTGAGAACCAACTCTCTGATCAAACTTAGTTGACATCTTCATGATCCACTTAAGCTCAAGTCAACTCTTGTTAACCATAAGGCATTCAGCCTGATTAACTAGTTTGATTCTGTTGATCAACAATTTTGTCTGACTGACCAATAGGTTGGCAGCATCTTCAAATTCAATCTTGAGGCTATTTATATGTTCTGATGAAATATAGCCGTTTGAAGATGATTCATAATACCGTTGAGATGTTGATGATGTGGCTCATATAGTCGTTGTGTAATAGATTCTCAAACGGTTGCTTCTCCTTAAGCAAATGAGTGTTCAGACGATCCCGTTCTGACACTTGATATTTTCTTCTTCATGAGAGATGTTTCTTGATATAATTCTGTGAATACTCTCTCTTGAATCTGCTTCTTTCTGCTTTCATCTGTTTTCTTCTGCTTTCCTCTGTTTTCTTTTAGGAGTATCTCTTTAGGAGATATCCGTTGAATTTGTCCTTTTGCCGATTCTGTATATACTCCTTTTTCATTTTCTCCTGACATCATATCTTCTTTGGGTGTGATGTCTTGTTCAATGGCTATTGCTTGCAGATGATAAAATATGTTTGAATTAAAATATTTCATTCAAACATTTTTCTTTGTTGCTTCTGCTTAGTCTCCTGAGCTTTTCTTCTGCTTTCTTTCGGATTGGTGATGATGATATTTCCGTTGTGATACCACCGTTTAGAGATAGCATTGAATGCTATTCAATCCATTGTGAGACACGCTTCTGGGTGTTCTGACAATTCTGACAAAGTACAACGTTGGTGCTGCTATAAAGCTGCCACCGTTGTTGCTGCAATTTCTGCGTTGCAGAGATTTCCTCAGTGGTGTATGAACTTCAAAGGTACCAAGAAAGGTCTCTGTGACTTTGCCAATTTAAGCTTTGAAAGTGTTGCATGTTTGTAGAGAACGACTTTTCTTCAGCATACTTCAGAGAGCAAAAGTCTTCGTTGTCTTCAGTGAGTGTGCCACGTCGGATCTCAGACGGCTTCAATATTTCAAATGAATATTGACACTTCAGATAGCTTCTAGTCTTTCAGACAGCTCCGTTGCTTCAGACAGCTTCTTTGCTTCAGACAGCTTCTTTGCTTCAGACAACTTCTTTGCTTCAGACAGCTTCTTTGCTTTAGACAGCTTCTTTTGCTTTCGCCAAGATGAAACTTCAGAGTACTTCTTTCTTCTGATAAGAAGATTGTAGTTTCATTCTTCTTAGTATTTCTTCTTCTTCTTTCTTCTTCATCTTCTTCTTCTTCTTGTATCTTGTATCTTCTTCTTCTTTCATGTAGATAAAGATGTTGAATTGTATGTACTTTATTCAATCATCTTTCTTGATTCTGATATGTTCAATCTTCAGACTGCTTCATGTTGTCTTCATTTCTTCAGATGATGGCTGCACTTCAGATAGGTGTATCTTTGAGTCTTCACTTCTTCGAGTCTTTAAGTAGTCTTCTATTCTTCAACTCTTTTCAGATAGCCTTCGAGTCTTCAACTTGGTTGTGGATTACTCTTCTTCAGATTCTGCACTTTGTTCTTTTGATTCTGATCCCCTGATTCAGATTCTTCTTTTGATGTGTTCTTCTACTCTTCTTCTTCAGATAGTGAATATTCCATCCTGAAACATAATCAACAAACCAATACCTTTCTCAGTAGAACCTGTTAATATAATATAATCTTATTTTTTAATCATTAAAACTTAAGGATGCTAAGTCTTATAATCATGTTTAAATACTTAAACCGATTTATAGACTTCACAGATAGGTGAGCCATTGAATCTCACAAATTGTATTGGCAAAAGCTCGATACTCAGCTTCGTAAAAAGACATGGAGATGGTGGACTGTTTCTTGTATTTCAATGAAATCAAGGAATTCCCAAGGAAAATGCAATAACTATAAAGAAAACTATGAGAAGTTGGACAAGTACCCCAATCTGAGTCATTAAAAGCCTTCAACTGCAAAGTAGAATTCACAGGGTAAAAGTGACCCTGGCCTGTGTTGAGTCTCAAAATATTATTAAATGGTTAATAATGTTTAAGTCTCACAACCCTGAGTTTTAATGGATAACAAATTTGGTTAAAATTTGTATGAGAAAGAACAGTCTTCTGCTTAAGGTAATTTCTGTGTTTAAGAAGGTATCTGATATAGCAACCCTCTGAAAATATGCAACCCTCTGATGAGGTGCAATTTGCTGAAGAAGAGGAACCTGCTGAAAGATCAAGACCTATTGAAGCAAGGGAACCTGCTGAAGATGAGAGACATCGTACTGAAGCTTGTACCTTTTTGGGAAAATGCTTATCTGTTAATTCCCTTTGAAGACTCAAAATCATTCGTAGTTTTCTCAGCTGCTTGTGCTTCTCCCAGAAAGTCAGATCAGTTACTTTGTGGCATATTTCAAATTTTCATTCACCAAGGAAGCAAAGTCTGCTGTGAAGTACATTGTGCTCAGAAAAAGTGGAGTCTGCGCTGCTGACACCTACTACCTGCTGCACCTGCTTCTGCAAGCTACCAAGGCTACGTGTCTCAACGGGAGCTTTTGCATTAAATGCTATTTATTAACGGGATTCATACAGAAGCTAAACAAATCTCTTTCCCAACACTATAAATATGAAGTCTCATGTTGAAGAATAAGAAGAAGAGAACGAACATATCTCTACAATTTGTCTACAATTCTTTTTTATGTCTATTGACTAACAAAATTCTCATTTGATTTATGTCTATTGATGACTTATAACTTGATGTAATTTGTCTTAGGTAACAAAAAAAGGCTTGTAATTGAAAATCAAGTGAAAATTTTGTCAATCAATGGATTGAAAAAAAAAAGAATTGTAGAGAAAAAAAGGTCGTTACAAGTTTTTCCCACTTTATACAGTGATTTCAAGTGTATTGAAATTTCAAATAATTGAATACATAAAGAATTTATTTCCTTAAACCCACCCCGAGGAGATCAAGAATTTCAAGTGTAACAATGCAGTAGAAGAAGCAAAATGACACTGTAATGTTGGATGGGGATGAGATTGAGGTGAAAAACCAAAAATAAATTATAGGGACTAAAAATAAAAAGACCATATTTATAGGGACTAAAAAAATAATTAAATTGACAAAAAAATCACATGTGGCACTTCGTTAGTCACATAAGCTAAAAGTTAACGAAAATGACCAAAATGACAAATGGAAAATTTTATAGGGATGAAAAACCAAAAAAAAATAAAATTACAGGGATTAAAAACAAAATGACTTATATTTATAGAGACTAAAAACATATTTAAGCCTTATTATTATTATTATAATGAACATTTTAACAACCGCATATATTAGTTACATTCATCATCGCCGTCTCCCTATTTCTTTGACTACTTTAAGTTGACGTGGATGTTAAGTGTCACGTATACACAATGATATGTGAAAAAAATAGTTTATTTTAGTCACACATGAATAAATTAGTTCATTTTAAACCCTCATGTCAATGATTTCATTTTAATCTCTCTTGCTACATTTGTCTTCAACAACATATTCTCCGAAATCCAAACAGACGAAACCCTAACCCCAAATCGACAATAGGTTTTTGAGACAAGAAAGAAGAAATTGATTGCAGTACAACATTAATAATTATTAAGATATAAATTCTATTCAAACCGTATAGCATAAACTCTCTATTTCACAAATATTTTGGGAAAATGCTTATCTGTTAATTCCCTTTGAAGACTCAAAATCATTCGTAGTTTTCTCAGTTGCTTGTGCTTCTCCCAGAAAGTCAGATCTGTTACTTTGTGGCATATTTCAAAATTTCTTTCACCAAGGAAGCAAAGTTTGCTGTGAAGTACATTGTGCTCAGAAAAAGTGGAGTCTGCGCTGCTGACACCTACTACCTGCTGACACCTACTACTTGTATAGTTTAAGAGTTTAAGTTGTTATCCTTCAAATAGTTTTTTGTTTTAGCCTGAAGAGGCTGCGTCTAAACAATACTTGGGTTTTTAGCCTGGAGAGGCTGCGTCTAAACAATACTTGGGTGTTTAGCCTGAAGAGGCTGGGGTCAAAAAATACTTGTATCTGATCAGATAGTGGAAAATCCAGTGTGTTTGCCCTGGGTCTGGACGTAGCTCACTGTGTTAGTGGGTGAATCAGGATAAATTTCTTGGCTAAGTTTTCTCAACCCTTATCTCTTTACTTTCAGTTTTAACTAACCAATGAGTGTTTAGAAAAGTGATATTATAAATCTGCAAAGTAAAACAACTCTGGTTTTTCACGTAAAACTATTTCAAGAACTATTTTATTGGATCTACTGAAGCACTTCATCAAGTCTCTGAAAAACCCAGTTTCAACAAGTTGCTCAAAACTTTTGTTAATCACTTTTCTTGTGAAAAGGTTTTCATAAAATCCGTAAAGAAATATAAAACACTATTCAACCCCCCTTCTAGTGTTACATGTGGTTCTAATCGTTGGTATCAGAGCTCAACCTCGAGTTGAGCATCTAACAAGTGCTGAGGGAAGAAGATCCAGATGGAAACCTCTACAAGCAACCCACACTACATTGCTGAAGGTGCCTCAGTCTCCAAGCCCCCTGCTTTCAATGGATCTGACTACCATTACTGGAGAGATCGTACGAAGCTCTTTATAAAAAGTAGCAACATAGATCTATGGGATGTAGTCACTGATGATGATTATGTTCCAACCAACAATGGTATGCCCATTCCCAGGTCAGAATGGATTGGTGATCAACAGGTGTTAGAACCACAGGAAACACTAGAAGGGGGGTTGAATAGTGTTTTATAATTCTTTACAGATTTTTTGAAAACCTTTAAAAACAAGCAAACTATTTGTAAAGAGATTTGATTAACCTTCCAAAACTGGAAGTTCAGCAACTTGCTGATTCAACTCAGCAGGTTGAATAAAATTGATTTTGAAATACTTTTGCGTGAAGAAAAGATTGTTTTGCTGTGCAGATTTATAAATGCACTTTTCAGAACCCTCCTTGGTTAGTTAAAAAGTGAAAGTAAATAGATAAGGGTAGAGAGAACTTAGCCACAAAAATTTATCCTGGTTCACTCACAAACTCAGTGAGCTACGTCCAGTCCCAGGGCAAACACACCACTGGATTTTCCACTAATCCCGCAAGATTACAAGTATTCTTTGGACACAGCCTCTTCAGGCTAAACACAAGTATTCTTTGTTCCTCTAAGCCTCTTCAGGATCTCAGAAACTAGATAGTGTTTACAATGAATTTTGGTTTAAGTTCCTGAAGAAACTTAAACACCAGTAATCTTTGTACAGAGAGATAACTAAGTATAACTCAGGATACAAATGAGAAATTCTAAGTACAAGGAAATTCAAAGTAATTTCAGCAGAGTGTTGGCATGATATATTTTCTTGAAGAACATGACCACTCTCTCTTGGGCTTCGCCAGGGGTTCGCCACCTTCAAAGTCTTCCATAAAGCTATATATAGAGTTTTGAAATGAATTCGTTGAAGAGAGCTTCATCTACCGTTGTGAGATTGCATTAAATGCTATTTGAGACGTTATGAAAAATCTTCTGATAGCTTCTGACTTTTGAGATATGCAAGTGTTGCAGTCTGCAACACTGCCCTGACACGAACAGCAGGTTCCGTTTAAGGTAATATGACTTTGATAGCACAAACGAACTTTGAAATAATTCCTCAAATGAATCAAACTTGCTTCAGACGTTAAGGATGTGTGATGACTTGAGCAGGCAGCTGCCAGGCTTTAGTCAATAGCTAAAACGAGGTCTTCAGCAGTTCTTTTATGATTCTGTAACACTTCATAAGTTTGAATTGAGTCCAGCAGGTCTTGGTTCTTCAGAAGGTTCCTCACATCAGTAGGTTCATCTTGAGGCTTCTTCTTTATACCACTTGTTGAAATAGTAAAGCAAATACCTTCAAGTGATACTGTTCTCATAATAAATAATCTCTTTTAAAATCAAATTTGTTGTCCATTAAAACTTAGGATTTGTGAGTCTTGAATCCAATTTGAATATTGACTTTGAGACTCAACATTCCCCCCTTTTTAATGATAACAAATTTGTTTAAAAAGAAATTCAGTAAATATCTTAAGGGAAAATAAATAGTAAGGACTTAGAAAATACTTCCCCTGTTTCAGATACTTGTTCTGAATTTTCGCTCCCCCTGAAATAAATATTTCTTCCAGAAACATTTTTTTTAAGATATCAGAGGTTAGAGGTTTTCTTTCCAGATATTTCTTTTTAATACTCCCCCTTTTGTCATTATTCAAAAAGGTGGGTAGAAGTATATAGGCACAATAAATGATATTCAAGAGATACAAGGTAGGTAACTTAATCAATGGTCATGCAGGAAAAAATCAATCATTTCAGCATAGAACATATTAAATGCTTCATAATGAACGTAGTCAAGTCATATTGTATTTAAGAAGAGAGGCTATTGTCATATAAACAATCAGAACGTTCAAAATAAAAACAGGATATGCTGTGAACACATAGACTTTATGATCTTTGGAAAATTAAAAAATGTTGGTCCTTTTGAGCTTCGACTTGGTTTCTACACTTTGAGTGCAAAGAGAAACAACATTCAATTGCCTCATCATATTCTGCAGTCTATTGCTCCTTCTTCTGAGTCTTATGTTATCTTCCTCCTTCATGGCAAGCACATCAGCAACATCAGCTTCTTTGAAAATTATATGGACATGCTTCCAATGAAATATAATCTCCACAAAACCAGCAGGGAAACCATAGTCTTTAGGATTGGGCACCAAACAGATGTAGACAGTTTGAGAATATGGCACAATGGCCCAATCTTGTTCAATGTACTCATTTAGCAGATGATCACAACTGGGAAAATTCCCAGGGAACCAACTTTTGAATTCTTGGATAGAAAAGGAGCTCAAGGTCATGCAATCAATAAAATCATATCTGGTCCCAGAGCAAGACCCTTCCTTTTCTTTCTCAGCCCAGTAGGATTCCCAGATCCTGTCCCTATATGTGTAGTCAAAACCCCCATAAGATTTAAGGACTTCAGGGAGTCTTTCCCATTCTTCTTTGTTGAGAGGTACAGGCTGATCCAGATAAGCAATATAAAACTTTGGTTGCTTCCTTTTGTCTTCAGGACCTTCTGCAAAGGGTAGCCTAGGTACAATCCTGTCTGGTTTCCAATAGACTTTGATAGATGGTTTCATGGTGATTGGAGTGGGAGGCTTGAATCCTCTATAGCCAGCCTTCTCAACAACATATTTAGAGTAAAGCTCAGCTTCCATGTTTAGCTTCCTGCTAAGGATCCAGTCTTCACCAGGTATTAATGCTGCATCAGCTAAATCCACATCTACTTTCTTCCAGTAATGCCTGGGAGGTTGTACTCCTTGTCTGATCTTTTCAAGCTGATCAGACCCTCCCCCTGAGCTTCTTACCATTCTCCTCATCCTAGCAACTTTAACTGAGTCCAAATAAAGACTTACTTGCATAGGAGGCTTGAGTGGCAAGTGATTTTTAAATACAAGATACTCCTCGTACAGGTTAGGAAACCTAGGTAACCTCCTACTTTGATATCGGCCGTTCAGATACAAATTATGAGGGAATTCAGCAGCCCTTAAGAAATCATCAAAGCTTAGAATGGGAGCAGCATGATCAAAAGTAGGTTTCCTAGAAATATCCCTTGTCTTTGGATTCCACATCCTTTCCCTTAAAGACAATTTGCCATAAAAAATAAAGACACCTTTCTCCTTCAGCACATATCTTCCTTTGGAATGCCAATCAATTGCTTTAGAGAGAATAGGTTTGTCATGCAAGATTATGGCAAGAGGATTTTCAGGTTCTTCATCACTCTCGTCAAAAATAGTTCTTGTGAGATCAGCAAGAATGTGACTTATCTCATTAGCAACTGGTTCCATCTCTATGGATTTATCAACAGGTTCTACAACCTCTTCCCTTACAGCAGCTGCATCAACCTTGTCAACACTTGATTCTTCAGTAAAGACAACAACAGGTTCTTCTAGGTTGATGACTGTAGGGGTATCTTTATTTTCAGCACATGGAGCAGTATCAGTCTTAGTAGGTTCACCTTTGTTGTGGTCAGTAGGTGCAACCTCATCAGCTTTATTCTTCTCAGTAGGTTCACTAGGAGGTGTAACCTCTTTAACCTTATCATCAGCAACAGGTTGGTTTATTTCTTTTGAAGTGGTAGAAGGCTCTACCATCACAATAGGAACAATGATTAGATCCTCCACATCTTCCAAGTCCTCCTTATCAAGGTTGTCAAAATGAGCCTTGATATTCTTATAAGGCTTCTCAACAGGTATAGGCTTCATGGCAGCCTCTTGAAGCTTTCTTTGATACAGCTTAGTCCAATCAGGCAGAACAAAAGGCAAGGGATCCTTTATCTCTCTTTTCATAATTCTTTCTCTCTTCAAGTCCAAAATAGATTTTGATCTATCTTGCTTGAGAGCATATTGGACAATCTCAACATCATCTTTTGAGATAGATTTGCTCCTTGTGATCATAGGAGCAGGAGCAGTTTCTTGAACTGAAGAAAGCAACCTCTTCTTCTTGGCTCTGGTTGCTTTGGAAGGTCTCTTCCTTTTACTTTCAGCCATTTTTTTAAACTCCTCATCTTCCAGCATAACCTTCTGAGCAGCTTCAGCTAAGGCTCGATCATTTTCTTCTTGCTCCTTTCTTTTTCTTTCTTTCTTCTTCTTCTTCAATGGCAACAACAGTTTCTACTACCTTCTAGATTTCTGGGTCTGGGTGCAAAGTAGCAAGAGGTTTAATAATGAGTGGTTTAGATGAAATTCCACCCCCAGTCCTATCCATCTGAGCCTGTCCCTTTGAAGTAAAGGTAGGCTTAGCAGCTTTAGCATGTTCTTCATAAGCCTGACCCACAATTTCAGAAAGTTCATTTTGAAGTTTCTAAATAGGTTCAGGTTCCTGTTGAGTGGTTGCTTCAGCTACCTTCTCAGATGAAGTAGCCCTTTGATACGAAGCCTTTACTTCTCTCACCCTTTCCAGATCAGCAGAAGAGAGAATTTTCTTTGTTCTTTGCCTCTTTATCATTTGCTTTTTCTTATCAGGAGTAACCGTAGCAGGTTTAAACTCCTCTTTGTGTAGATCACCCTGTAGTTCTTCTTCAAGGATTTCTAACATCCCCTTCTAAGAGACAACAGCTTGAGCCTTTTGACTTGGCTCAATAGCGGGTTTCTTCAGGAGACCCATTTGCTTCAGAGTTGTAGCATTGAAGAAACTAGGGCATTTGTGATCAAACAGATGTTGCACCTGTACCTTGTGATGCATCAAAATCTTCATGATCAAGGTATTGTGGGGAAGATTTGCTGCAGAATCTCTTGCCCTTCTAGACATTCCATAGAGAATGACCCATGGCAAATTTATCTTCTTTTTCTGGAGAAGGTGAATAACACAGAACCTTTCCAGCTCATAAACATGATCCTTCCCACCACCTTTGGGAATGATCTAGCATCCCAACACAACAAATAAAACCCTAGAAGGTTCATCATAGTAGTCCCCTTAGGATTTGAGGGATCTACACCTCCGTACAGCATTTTATTGAACTTCCCAACTCCACCATTCTTGGCTTCCCAGTCTAGTATGTATATAGCTCCTTCAGCCTTCACTACCAAGACTTCTTCCAAAATATCACTATTCACAGTAATCTCATGCCTCAGTATAGTAGCTTTCAGAGCCACGTTTCTATTAGCATCAACTTCTCTAACTGTTCTCCAGAATTCATACACACTGGCCTCATGCCAGCCACAGTCAATAACATCGAAGAATGGCATCCAGCCGACACACTTAAAATGGTCAGAGAGATCGAACCCATTCTCAGCAAGGTTCTTAAAGTTCACGCATCTGGATGGAACGATCCTTCCACCAGCTTTTGAGGAAGCACCCGCATTCTTTTTGGAGGCCATTTGAGTAGCAGAGAGAAACTTGAGAAATTAGGTTTTCTGGAAGCTCAATGGATGCAGAGAGATTAGGCAACATGAGAGAGCAAAGAGACGGTAACTTGAGACTAGCTTCTGCTGATGTATTTATAGGCTCAAGTAGCACTGATGATGATAGAAAATGGCTGCGTAGACTTGGGGAGACATGCAGATTCAAAGAGTAGGACAAAAACCTACCGTCCAAGAGTGCCACGTCATAAAGTGCCAATTTCAGAAAGTATGAGTTTCAGCAGGTAGAGATTTCAGCAAACACACACAAATCAGAAGGTTCATGCATCTCAGAAAATATATACGCATATAAATTTTCACACATATTCAGATAGTCATAGATATTAAAGCGGAAAAATGAAACGATGTTACCAGTAGAGATACTTATGGATTTGGATTGATTATACGTATTTGTTGAGACTCAACATTGTTTCCAAAGATTCCTTTGTTGCTTCAGATGATCAGCTTCATATGTTCTCTTCAGAAATATAGACATCATAGCTTGTTGAGGTTTCCATCTGGATCTTCTTCCTCAGCACTTGTTAGATTATCAACCCGAGGTTAAGCTCTGATACCAACCGCTAGAACCACAGGAAACACTAGAAGGGGGGTTGAATACTGTTTTATAATTCTTTACAGATTTTCTGAAAACCTTTAAAAACAAGCAAACTATTTGTAAAGAGATTTGATCAACCTTCCGAAACTGGAAGTTCAGCAACTTGCTGATTCAACTCAGCAGGTTTAATAAAATTGATTTTGAAATACTTTTGCGTGAAGAAAAGATTGTTTTGCTGTGCAAATTTATAAATGCACTTTTCAGAACCCTCCTTGGTTAGTTAAAAACTGAAAGTAAATAGATAAGGGTAGAGAGAACTTAGCCACATAAATTTATCCTGGTTCACTCATAAACTCAGTGAGCTACGTCTAGTCCCAGGGCAAACACACCACTGAATTTTCCACTAATCCTGTAATATTACAAGTATTCTTTGGACACAGCCTCTTCAGGCTAAACACAAGTATTCTTTGTTCCTCGAAGCCTCTTCAGGCTCTCAGACACTAAATAGTGTTTACAATGAATTTTGGTTTAAGTTCCTGAGGAAACTTAAAACCAGTAATCTTTGTACAGAGAGATAACTAAGTATAACTTAGGATACAAATGAGAAATTCTAAGTACAAGGAAATTCAAAGTAATTTTAGCAGAGTGTCGACATGATAGATTTTCTTGAAGAACATGACCACTCTCTCTTGGGCTTCGCCAGGGGTTCGCCACCTTCAAAGTCTCCCATGAAGCTATATATAGAGTTTTGAAATGAATCCGTTGAAGAGAGCTTCATCTACCGTTGTGAGATTGCATTAAATTCTATTTGAGACGTTATGAAACAATCTTCTGATAGCTTCTGACTTTTGAGATATGCAGGTGTTGCAGTTTGCTACACTGCCTTGACACGAACAGTAGGTTCCGTTTAAGGTAATACGACTTTGACAGCACAAATGAACTTTGAAATAATTCCTCAAATGAATCAAACTTGCTTCAGACGTTAAGGATGTGTGATGACTTGAGCAGGCAGCTGCCAGGCTTTAGTCAACAGCTAAAACGAGGTCTGCAGCAGTTCTTTTATGATTCTTTAACACTTCAGAAGGTTGAATTGAGTCCAGCATGTCTTGGTTCTTTAGAAGGTTCCTCACATCAGTAGGTTCATCTTGAGGCTTCTTCTTTATACCACTTGTTGAAACAGTAAAGCAAAATACCTTCAAGTGATACTGTTCTCATAATAAATAATCTCTTTTTTTAAATCAAATTTGTTGTCCATTAAAACTTAGGATTTGTGGGTCTTGAATCCAATTTGAATATTGACTTTGAGACTCAACAGAAGGCTCGTGTGCAACTCAATGCCAAAGCAAAATTCTATCTGGTATGCTCTCTGAGCAAATCAGAATATGAGAAGGTGCATGGCTGCTCTTCTGCCAAAGAAATCTGGGATACATTGGCTGCAGCTCATGAGGGAACAGACAATGTAAAGCAATCCAAAATCAACATGCTAGTACATCAGTACGAGATGTTCAAAATGCATGAATCTGAATCTATTGATCAGATGTTTGAAAGATTCCAGACCATCACTAATGGACTCAAATCTCTTGGAAAGACCTATGATTCAGGTGATAATAATCGCAAAATCCTTAGAAGTCTACCAAAGATTTGGAGGCCCAAAGTTACTGCCATTCAAGAGGCAAAGGACCTCAATACTCTAAGAATGGAGGAACTGTTGGGTTCCCTCAAAGTCCATGAGTTGGAACTTGGCGAAGATGCTCCCAAAAAGAAGTGACTTACCCTGAATGCCAAGTCCAAACTGCCTAGGTCTGGTGCACAGAAGGCCTTGAAAGCTGAAGAGTCCTCAAAAGGTTTTGTAGACTCAAAAGGTAGCTCTGATGATAATGATGATGATGACCTTGCTCTTCTAAGCAGGAAGATAAAAAGGATGCTTAAGAAGAAAGCTAAGTTTAGAAAGCAAACCTCATCTGATAGCAGGATAGGTAAGTCAGGTAATGAAACATTTTCCTCTGACAAAATAATCCATTATGAGTGCAGACAGCCTGGCCACATGAAAGCTGACTGCCCTAAGCTAAAGAAGCTCTCTTCCAAGAAGAAGAAATTCCCAAGGAAGAAAAAGAGCTTTATGGCCACATGGGAGGATCTAGATGACTCAACCTTTGAAGAGGATGATGAAGCTGCTGAAGAAGCTAATCTATATTTGATGGCTAGCCTTCCTTCTTTTGATAGCTCAGAATCAGAGGTAATTCCTCAAACCCTCCAAGATATGTATGATGATCTGGTGGAAAGTTCTAAGGAACTTTTCCATGATTATAAAGATTTATCAAGAGCTTACACTGAAGTTGCAAATAGAAATGAAGCTCTTGAAACTGAAAATCTGTTACTCAAGGAAAAACTCCTTAGTTCTGAGTCTTGTGATTCAGCAAGTTTAAAAACTGAAAATGAGATTCTCAAGAAACAAGTTGCTGAACTCACAAAAGACCTTGCAGCTTTTGTCAATGGAACTAAGAACCTAAATAGGTTGTTGGGTGTTCAAATAAATTCCAAAGACAAAAGTGGTCTTGGTTACTCAGAAAATTCCTCCTTGCGTGAAGTTGGAATTAAAGGTGCTAAAAAGGTTAAGAAAAGTAAGGGATGCCTTCATTGTGGTAAGCCTGGACACAATGTGTCACAGTGCAGACATAAAAGGAAAGGCAGACCTGCTTCTAACAAGAAAGGACCCAAAAAGATGTGGGTACCTAAATCCTTAATTATTCCTGTTGCAGATGTGTTTAACAAGACAAAGGAGACGCCACAGATGGTACCTGGACAGTGGCTGCTCGTGACACATGACAGGAGAAAGGTCTTTGTTCCAAGACCTTAGACTAAAGGATGGTGGAGTGGTCACCTTTGGAGGAGACCAGAAAGGCAGAATCACTAGTATTGGTTTAGTAGGTATATCTCCTCTATCTGTAATTCATAATGTCCTTTTTGTTGAAGGTCTTCAACACAACCTGCTGAGCATAAGCCAATTGTGTGACAGTGGTTTTGTTGTATCCTTCACAAAGGATGGTTGCATTGTCAGAGACTCCTCTGATCAAATCATTTTTACTGCTAAGAGACACAACAATGTGTATAAAATTGATCTTGAGGACCTTGCTTATCAAAATGTGACTTGTCTTATTTCTGTAAAAGATGAAAAACAGATTTGGCATCAGAAACTTGGGCATGCCAGTTTGAGATTGATCTCAAAGCTTACAAAACACAATCTTGTAAAAGGATTACCCAAGCTTTTTGATCGAGGTCGTACTCAATCAAATAGAAAGAATTAAAGTGCAGTAAGGGTTGGTTAACCCAAAGTCGTTTCCCAAAGAATTCGATCACAAATTCAGAATTTCAAATTCAAAACAACTCACACACACAAGGGGATTTTGATTGTTTGTCATGCTAATTTCTCAATTTCTAAAACAGAATTCAAAATTTAGAAAACAATTCAAGCAAACGGATTGGTTCTATACCTCATTCACAAATTGGATCTATCATTGGTTCATACAAAGTTCCTCAAATCCTTGACATAATCAAATTCGGATTAAGCATCCTCATTAATTTTCACACTAGAATTAAGCAAACTAGCATGAATCCTAATTTCTAATCCTTGGAATTAAGCAAACCTAGAATTCATTTCAGATTAAGCAACCTTAAATGTGAGTTAGATTCAGATTAAAATTCGAATTACATAAAGCATGCAACTCAATTTCAAATTCAAACCTAAACATTAAGAAACTAGGAGAAGAAAAGTTCATGAATCTATCCAAGAAATTAAGAGATGAAAACTGAAATTAGAACCTCAATTTCCTTTGTAAATTCAGTAGAGAAACAATCCTTGAAGCTTAGCCTTCCATTTCCATGGAGGAGGAATTCGAAAATTGAAGAAGAGGAAGAAGAAGAGCCAAATTCGAAAATGGAAGAAGAGAGAAAAAGAGAGGGAAAATGAAGAGTCTCTTTCAAAAATCTAAAAAATGAGGGAAAAATGTTTTAACTATTCATCAACACACCTATTTATAGACCTAAATCACTAACAATCTGATTAGGCCTTAATTGGGCCAAAATTAATTAAAACAGGCCCACAAACTAATTACAAAACTAAGCAAATTCGGATTTGCAACAAACAACATCAGTAGGCGATTTTGAAACAACAACCTCTCCTAATTCCTTCATGGGAATATGGTCATATAGCATATCAAATTAAAGCCCCGGAAGTTAGCTTTCCAGTGCCACTGGCATCACTCAAATCGGACACCTGTAGCTCCAGATATCATCAAAACAAGACAGGTAGGTCAGTAGGCTTAAAAATCCGAATTTAAACAACATTTATAGTTAAAGCCCAATTAAGCCCAATTTGGTAAATTGCAATTAAAACAGGGGATTTAATCACAATTTTAGTCCAAAAAAGCTAAGATTATTTATGTAAAGTGTGAATAAAAATGTGTTCATCACTTTCTTTCAAATCTAACATTTTATGTGAAAACTGTCTAAAGGGGAAAAACCAGAAATTCTTTTAAAAGTATAAATGTTGTTTTCACCTCAAGACCTTTAGAACTCCTTCACATTGATTTGTTTGGTCCTACAAGAACAGAAAGTCTTGCTGGTAAAAAGTATGGTTTGGTTATTTTTTATGAGTATTCTAGATTCAGATGGGTTATATTCCTCAGAACCAATGATGAGACCTTTGAGAACATCACCAAATTCTGTGAAAGGGTGCAAAATGAAAAAGGATTTTGCATTTCTGCAATCAGAAGTGACCATGGTGGTGAGTTTGAAAACTCAAGCTTCAGTATGTTTTGTGATGAGAATGGGATCTCTCACAATTTCTCAGTGGCTAGAACACCTCAACAAAGTGGGGTTGTTGAGAGAAAGAACAGAAGCTTGCAGGAGATGGGTAGAACCATGCTCATTTCAAGCAATCTTCCAAGGTCATTCTGGGCAGAGCCTGTTCACACAGCTTGCTATATCCAAAATAGAATTTTGGTAAGACCAATTCTCAAAAAGACTCCATATGAACAGTGGAGAGGAAGAAAACCCAACATTTCTTATTTTCACATCTTTGGCTGTGAGTGTTTCATACTTAACACCAAAGATGATCTTGGAAAATTTGATTCTAAATCTGACAAGGGATTCTTCATTGGTTATTCAGAAACCTCTAAGGCATAACGAGTTCATAACTCTAGAACCCTAACTGTTGAAGAAACCATTCATGTTAGATTTAATGATGCTAAAGAGACTGAGAGGGAACTATAAGATCTAGAAGAGGATTTTGCAGGTATGGAGCTGAACCCTACTTCAGAGACTCCAGAGGTCAAGTATGAATCACCTACTGAAGGACCCTCTGAAGTACTTGCTAAACAGACTTCCAGTCAACCTTCTGAAACTGAACCTCTTCATAGAGTCAATGTTGAGTCTCAGAATGAGCAAGTATTTCCACACAGGCATGAGTGGAGATACAAAACTCACCATCCTCAAGAGCAAATAATTGGTGATACTTCAGAAGGAGTAAGAACAAGATCAAGACTTAGAGAAGTCAATAATCTTGCCTTCCTCTCTGAAATTGAGCCAAAGAATATTGAGGAAGCTCTGCATGATGAACGGTGGATCTTAGCCATGCAAGAAGAGCTTAATCAATTTTCCAGGGGTGATGTCTGGACTGTAGTTCCTAAACCCCATGGGAAAACTATTATAGGAACCAAATGGGTGTTTAGACACAAACTTTCTGAAGATGGTCAAGTTGTCAGAAACAAAGCCAGACTTGTTGCCTAAGGTTATAATCAACAAAAGGGTATTGATTTCACTGAAACTTTTGCTCCAGTAGCAAGGCTTGAAGCCATTAGGATTTTACTTTCATATGCAGCAAATAATGGCATCAAACTATATCAAATGGATGTAAAGAGTGTCTTCCTAAATGGTTTCATTGAGGAAGAGGTATCTGTTGGACAATCCCCTGGTTTTGAAAACTTAACCTCTCCAGATCATGTTTTCAAACTTAAAAAGGCTCTGTATGTTCTAAAACAAGCTCCCAAAGCTTGGTATGAAAGATTGAGCAATTTTCTTATCAAAAATGGTTTTGAAAGAGGAAAAGTTGACACAACTCTTTTCAGAAAAATGTCTAACAAAGACCTAATTCTAGTCCAAATATATGTTGATGATATTATTTTTGGATCAACAAACTCTTATCTATGCACTGAGTTTTCAAGGCTTATGCAATCTGAATTTGAAATGAGTTTAATGGGAGAACTAAAGCAAGATTCTGATTGTATATGGATCCATCAGGAGAAACATACAAAGGAAATGCTTAAGAAGTTTAATATGAATGATTGCAAGCCTATGTCAACTCCAATGCATCCCTCTGCTATATTAAGCAAAGATGAAGGAGAACAATGTGTTGATTCAAATCTGTATAGATGAATGATTGGATCTTTATTGTATCTTACAGCAAGTAGACCTGACATTATGTTTAGTGTATGCATGTGTGCAAGATTTCAATCTGATCCAAGAGTAACTCATTACAAGGTTGTAAAGAGAATCTTCAGATATTTGAAAGGTACTACTAATCTTGATCTGTGCTATAAGAAGAGCAAGGATTGCTGCTTAGTAGGTTACTGTGATGCTGATTTTGCTGGAGATAGAGTTGAAAGAAAGTCAACAAGTGGAGGCTGCCACTTCATTGGAGAAAATATGATCAGCTAGGCAAGCAAAAGGTAAAGCACAATAGCTCTTTCAACTGCTGAAGCTGAATACATTGTTGCTGCATGCTGTTGTTCACAGCTGCTATGGGTAAAATATCATCTAGAAGACTTTAATATTCATGTTAAGTCTTTTCCTGTCTTTTATGATAACACCAGTGCAATCAACCTTGCTAAGAATCCAATTCAGCATTCAAGAGCAAAACATATTGAAATAAAACATCATTTTATAAGAGACTATGTTCAGAAAGGGATTATTGATATACAGTTCATTGACACAGAGCACCAATGGGCTGATATATTCACTAAACCTCTTGATGAAGATAGATTCAAATTTATCAGAGAAAATTTGCACATTCTAACACTTTCTAAAAAGTAAAATTACTGAATTGCATTTACTGAAAGTGTTGATAAGCATATGTGTTTTCCTGAATCAATTCTTTTAGATTACATATTCACTTCTTCAGAATGCTCTGTCAACCCTTTTGATTGATGACAAAAGGGAGAGTATTAAGAAACTAACAATATCTGAAGTTAAGTGGATTCAGGGGGAGCAAGATTAAGCAATAAAGCAAGTAAGGCTTGAGCAAGGCATAAGCAAGACATTGTGTCCAGGTATCTGAAATAGGGGGTGAATACTCTAAACTCATCCTTTTATTATTTCCCTTCAGATATTTGAAAAGTTCTTAAACAAATTTGTCATCATTAAAAAGGGGAAGAATGTTGAGTCTCAAAATATTATTAAATGGTTAATAATGTTTAAGTCTCACAACCCTGAGTTTTAATGGATGACAAATTTGGTTAAAATTCATATGAGAAAGAACAATCTTCTGCTTAAGGTAATTTCTGTGTTTCAGAAGGTATCTGATACAACAACCCTCTGAAAATACGTAACCCTCTGATGAGGTGCAATCTGCTGAAGAAGAGGAACCTGTTGAAAGATCAAGACCTACTGAAGCAAGGGAACCTGCTGAAGATGAGAGACATCGTACCGAAGCTTGTACCTTTTTGGGAAATTACTTATTTGTTAATTCCCTTTGAAGACTCAAAATCATTCGTAGCTTTTCTCATCTGCTTGTGCTTCTCCCAGAAAGTCAGATCAGTTACTTTGTGGCATATTTCAAATTTTCATTCACCAAGGAAGCAAAGTCTGTTGTGAAGTACACTATGCTAAAAAAAGTGGAGTCTGCGCTACTAATACCTACTACCTATTGCACCTACTTCTGCAATCTACCAAGGCTATGTGTCTCAACGGGAGCTTTTGCATTAAATGCTATCTCTCAACGGGTTTCATACAGAAGCTAAACGGATCTCTTTCCCAACACTATAAATATGAAGTCTCATGCAAAAGAACAAGAAGAAAAGAACAAACATACTTGCTGAAACGCTGCTAAAAAACTCTCTGATATTCATTCATTTGTTTCATTTGTACAACAAATTCTTATCCTGAGTTTAACTCAGTTATTTGTACATCTTACTCAGTCTAAGCTCTAAACTTGTATAGTTTAAGAGTTTAAGTTGTTATCCTTCAAATAGTTTTCTGTTTTAGCCTGAAGAGGCTGCGTCCAAACAATACTTGGGTTTTTAGCCTGGAGAGGCTGCGTCCAAACAATACTTGGGTGTTTAGCCTGAAGAGGCTGGGGGTCAAACAATACTTGTATCTGATCAGATAGTGGAAAATCCAGTGGTGTGTTTGCCCTAGGACTGGACGTAGCTCACTGTGTTAGTGGGTGAACCAGGATAAATTTCTTGGCTAAGTTTTCTTAACCCTTATCTCTTTACTTTCAGTTTTAACTAACCAAGGAGGGTTTAGAAAAGTGATATTATAAATCTTCGCAACAAAACAACTCTGGTTTTTCAAGTAAAACTATTTCAAGAACTATTTTATTGGACCTGCTGAAGTACTTCAGCAAGTCTCTGAAAAATCCAGTTTCAACAAGTTGCTCAAAACTTTTGTTAATCACTTTGCTTGTGAAAAGGTTTTCATAAAATTGTAAAGAATTATAAAACACTATTCAACCCCCCTTCTAGTGTTTCCTGTGGTTCTAACAGCCTGGACTCCCTTTGAGATAGCGAAGAACACGAGTGGCTGTCGTATAATGAGCAGTGGAGGGAGAAGACATATGTTGACTTAATTATTGGATAGAGAAGGAAATGTATGGTATGGTTGTTGTGAGATTTAAAATCTTGCCAATGAGCCTTCTGTAACCAGTAGGATCAGCATAAGGGTTATCATCTAATTGTGAAAGTTTGCTGGTTTTCACCATAGGAATTGGAGCAGACAAAGTTGTAAGGAGACCAACATCAGAAAGTAAATCTAATGCATACTTGCATTGAGAAAGATGAATATCAAGGTGTGATCATTAGGAGATTGCTTATATTTCATAGATTGAAGAAAGTGAGATAATTTGGCAAACCATTACCTACTAGCTTGCTTTAAACCATACAGAGATTTATGTAATTTGCATACAAGGTTAGGCGTGAGACAAGATAAGCCTTAGGTAATTTCCAAATAAACATCTTCATTTAAGTCCCCATGAAGAAAGGCATTATTAATGTCAAGTTGATGGATTTCCCATTGTTAACAAGAAGCAATAGCAAGAAGCATTCTCACGGTAGTTAGCTTAGCAACAGGAGCAAAAGTGTCAAAATAGTCTAACCCTTCAATTTAATTGTATCCTTTTTCCCCCAAACGAGCCTTCTATCTTTCAATAGATCCATCAGATTTATATTTAATTTTATAGACCCATTTAGAACCCATGGGAAGTTTTCCAGGAAGTAAATCAACCAATGACCAAGTACCATTCTGATATAAAGCATCAAGTTCAGTTTGCATAGCCTTATTCCAATTTTTAGATTTAATAGCATCATAATTGTTCTTTGGTTCAGGTTGGGAGGATATAGTGAGAATAAAGTGGAAATGTGTAGGAGAAAGATTTCTATAAGATCAACAGTGTTAAGAGGATACCTGACATTTTTAGAAATGGCAGTACCATAACCAATTAACAAATTACAGTGGTAGTCAGTAAGATATGCAGGAGGAAGTCTAATTCTAGTGGACCTTTTGACAATTATAGGTTCAACATCAGATGGGATTTTCTCTTATGTAGCTTAAAAATCATCAAGGAAATTATCATGATGGCTTATGTGATCATCATGATCATTATAAATAATATCAATATTGGTATTATGTGTAGAGATAGGAAGATCAGAAAAAAGAAAATAAAAAATGTTAATGTTAATGATGTCATGATCTAAATAAGAAGAAGTTTTATCATAGAATGAGAAAACATCTTCATAAAATAAAACATTTCTAGAAACAGAAATGTTCCTAGTAAAGAGATTCATCACAAGATAACCTTTAGTACCATGCTTAATGCCTAGAAAAGTACCCATGGAGGCTCTAGGATCAAGTTTGCTTCTATTTTTTAGTTAGGGTGCTAGCAAGACAAAGACAACCAAAAACTTTCAAGTTTAATAAGGTTGGTGCCATAGAGAATCTGAAAGGGAGAACAATTATTTAAAACAAGAGAAGGTAATCTATTAATAAGATGCATAACATAATTCCAAAAAGCTTTAGGCAAAAAGAATGAAAAAGAAGAGATATAGTAACATTTAATATATGTCTATGTTTTCTCTCCACAATAGAATTTTGTTGTGGAGTTTCAACATAAGAAGTTCAACGTAAGGTCATCCATGAGGAACTCAGTCCCATTATCAATTCTAATAATCTTATTTCTTTTATTAAACCGAGTTTCTGTTAAAGTAACAAATTCATGAACAAGCTTCCTGGTTTCTGCCTTGGATTTCATAAGGAAAGTCCTAGTATGTCGAGAATCATCCATAACAGTAAGAAAAAAAACCTATGCCCATGGACATATGTAACAACAATAAGCCCCCAAATATCGATGTGTATAAGATCTAAACAAGAAGATGAATTAGTATCACTATTAGGAAAAGGCAGTCTAGATTGTTTAGACAAACGGCAATAATCACAAACAATGTTATTATTGAACTCAACATAAGGAAAATGTTTCTGAACACTTTTTACCACTTGGTAAGATGGGTTACCAAGTCTAAAATGCCACAAATCAAAAGGATAGTTGTTCTGAGTCTTGGAAATATAATTGGAATTGCAAATAGAACTAAAATGAGGTATACAAGGATTATGGAGCAGATAAAGGTGTTGGTTAGCTTTTGCAAGCCTAATCAATATCATCCTCTGGGTAGTTAGATCCTACATGAAGATACAAGAATCCTTGTCAAAAGTTAGCTTGCAATTTAAAACTTCAGTAACCTTTTGAAAAGAAATAACATTATAGTTAAAATATGGTATATAGAGAACATTGTCAAGAGAGAAAATGTTAGGAAAGATAACAGTGCCAGAGATTTGAGTAACAGAAATACTCTCATTTGGCAGTGTAATTTGAAAAGGATTTATAAAATGGTATTTACTAAAGCAACTTAAAGAGTTGCACACATGTTTTGTAGCCCCAGTTTCCAATAGGGGTGTTCACAGTTCGATTTAGATCGGTTTTGAGGCAAAAATCATCTGATCGAATCATTGTTGTTTTATTATTTTATCATCCAATCGGTTTTGATATTTTTTTCAAATCTGATCCAATTTAAATTGGATTGGATTGATCAGTTTTTGATTTTTTAAAGAGACAACAAATATTAGATAAAAGTCATAAGGTTATGAAATAATTGTAAATATTTTTTATTGGTACTTATACTTATTAAAATAAATATAAAATTGTATTAAAAAGAAGGACAAGAGGCATGAAAACTAATTTAAAACTAGTTTTAAATTGATATATTTATAGAAATATTAACATGATATTAGATAATAAAATCATAAAAAATATATTAGTATAAGTAATTTCATAAATATATATGTATATATAAGTTCGATTTGGATTGTATCTCAATATTTGGATAGTGATGTATTGCTAGATACCGCTCACTATTTATGATATTAAATATAAGGATTTTATTTTAATATCATAACCAAATATTAAAAACCTATTGGGTCACACGCATACAACAAGCCGCTAGGAAAGATAATAATTCTAATTTGATTAGAATTATAACATAATGGGTCAGGCCCATATATGTTAGGGTTAATAGAGTGAGGGGTAAAACCCTAGCGCCACCACTCTATAAATATAGCATAAGATGCATTACCCAATACACATGAGTAGTCGCTCTTACTCTCTAAACGCTACTAGCAGGGTTGAGGAGGGTTTCCTAGTTCGGCTGTTGGCGTGGACACCTCTAGAGACGTGGCTGCTATTGCCTCGTTTACAATCCACAAAAGGTATGTCATTATGTTTATGCCTTTTATGCCTTAATTTGTGTTTTCGCATTAACGATCATAACAAGGGAAGGAATCCATTTATTCCACTGCACCCTGACCACATGCTTGATTCCCTTCAATTGGTATCAGAGCGTTGGTTTGCGATAAACATGTTTTAGGCTTTTAATCGTTTTGAATATTGTGATATTTTGTTTTCTTGTTTATAGCGCAAAATACCAGTTAGTCGCTGTTATCTGCACTTCACCTGCGCTGGGCGCAAGTGAAGCGCAGCACACATGAATTTGATTCTGATACCTGCGCTTCTCTCGCGCTGGGCGCAAGTGAAGCGCAGGTGCGCGTTTAAGTTTTTTGGATTCCTTTATTGATTGTTATTGTGCATGATGTATATATATTTATTTGTTCTGGTGTTAGAGGGTCCTGTAGAACATGAAGAGTTCATGTCTTGGGCGTCAAAGGGTTCAATTGTTGAAGCCTTGCCTCGACTCTAATGTTGCATGCGATAAACATGCCACTTATCAATTTGATAACAAGAGCGTATTCGAATGATACGAGGGACTTACCTGTTTACAGGTTCATGAAGTATTTGTTTGATGCGAGACACTTATTGATGATTGGTCAAGTGTTTATCAAATCCAATTTTGAGTCGGGGCGCTACCCCGCACCCCGCAAGGAGCGGCCTCCCATTGACCCACGTGCTAACATTGCGTAGTGTGTTATTTCATACACGGGTTATTAAACCTCGCTCAATATATACGTCTAAATATATCACTCGTTTTACAATCAAAATGGATGTTGGTATTGCATGATGATTGGTTATGGCCTTAGTTGTTTTATTTAAATACGACCTGCGTGTCGTGCCTTACCTATTTATATTCTATTGGTAATTCTTTTCTCATCTCTATCCCCTCGTATGTTAAACGAGGTTTCTTCATGTTATGTAATATAACCGGAAGGACATGGAGTCAATGGGCATGTGGAGACATGTGGATGGAGGCTTCAAGATTATATACGTGATGTAATTTTGTATGTTTTGTTAAATAGTTTAACAAAAAATAAAATATTAAGTCATGTTTTTCCTTCCAATGAATGACACTCGTCAAGGCTAGAATCGATTAAGTGTGGGTCTGCCAAAGCAGGGTACCTTTATCTATTCCAGTGAGGCGCGATAGAATAAAATTAATATCTGACTGTAAATCATTGGGTTTTGACTTAACTAGGTATATAAAATAGGATTGAAAAACCTAGAGGCATTAAAGCGATCAAATCCCTCAAAGAAAATATTAAGTCATGTTTTGCCTTCCAATGAATGACACTCGTCAAGGCTAGAATCGATTAAGTGTGGGTCTGTCAAAGCATGGTACCTTCATCTATTCTAGTGAGGCGCGATAGGATAAAAGTAATATCTGATTGTCAATCATTGGGATTTGACTTAACTAGGTATATTCAATAGGATTGAAAAACCTAGAGGCATTAAGTTAGGCATTAATTCATAAGATGAATTAGAATAAGAGTTATTCACCTAAATATCCAAGAGTTGTATGAGATGCAATTGGAAATCGTGTTCCTACCTAAATAACCTTTTCTTAAGCGATCAGCCAAAGCTGACTTAAAATTAGGTGAAATATGGATCTTGGCCCACTAGAAAATCTAGTGATAGGATTTTCTGATTCTTTATATTGAGGGTACTTATTTTGAATCAAAATAGTGGGAGGCATATTTAATTAAAGACCTTATTAGATATGTTTGTTATATGATACTTACGTGCATAATTACCATGGCAACAAACACAACAAATAAACCTTTCATTGCGATCTGTCCTTGAGAAGGACAAACTGTCTGGAATTAACTTTCTAGACTGGTATAGAAACCTAAGGATTGTCCTTAGGCTTGAGAAAAGGCTATATGTCCTGGAAGAGCCCGTTCCTAAAAAACCTGCTGCAAATGCTTCGAAAGCTGACAAGGATGCTTTTAAGAAGCATCTGGATGATGCGCTCGATGTAGGTTGCCTTATGCTTGCTACCATGAATGCTGAACAACATGAGAACATGGAGGCGTACGATATTATCGTACATTTAAAGAGACTTTATCAAGGCCAAGCTAGGAATGAATGATTCGAAGTCTCAAAGGCACTTTATCAATGTAGACTAGCAGAGGGAAGTCATGTAGTTGCTCATGTACTCAAGATGATTGGGTACATTGAAAACCTAGAAAGGCTTGGATTACCATTAGGCCAATAGTTGGCCACTGGTCTTGTCCTGCAATCGTTGTCGGACAGCTATAGTCAATTCATCATGAACTACAACATTAATGAATTTGACAAACCACTGCCAAAATTTCTAAGCATGTTAAAAACAACTGAAAACATTAATAAAGGTAAAGGGAAGGCCATATTGATGGTCAAGCCTGGAAAAGGCAAGGGCAAGAAGAAATTCAAGAAGCCATATTTCAAACTAAAGGACAAAGGCAAGGATAAGCCTAGTGCCTCTGTTTTGAAGCCTGTGGGCGAGATAGCTAAGGAAGGAACATGTTTCCACTGTGACCAGTCAAGACATTGGAATAGAAACTGTACAAAGTATCTGGAGGAGATCAAGAAGAGGGGAAGTGAGACTCCTGCTTCAGGTATTTATATTATAGAAGTCAATTTATCTACTTCTGCATCTTGGGTATTGGATATCGGATGTGGATCTCACATTTGTGTGCAGGATCTAAAAGGAGCAGGTCATTGGCTAAAGGCGAAGTCGACCTACGTGTGGGAAATGGAGCAAGAGTTTCTGTCTTAGCTGTAGGAACCTATTATTTAACTTTGCCAACTGGGCTAGTTATTGAACTAAATAATTGTTATTTTTTGCTTTCCATTAGTGGGAATATTATTTCCATTTCTTGTTTAGACAAGAGTGGGTTTTCATTCATAATAAAGAACAATAGTTGTGTTGGACTTCAAAGGAGATCAAACCTCTCAAGTCTCTCAACTTATAAGTGTTTTGGTTTTGTTGTAGATATTAAGAGTTTTATCTTTCAAATGCTTTTTGCGGTTCCAAACAAGTTTAAATAGATGTGGCACTTGTATTGGTTGTCTTAGATTTAGGCAATCTGTGTTGTTGATAATTGCTTGCTATGATTGATTGATTGAATGCTAAATCATGCAAAGATGAGTTCATGTTTATATTTTCAAGTTTGATTAGCTTGGTAAATAAATTACTCAACTAAGTAATGATTTGCCTCTGGTTTAATCGATTACTTCAGTTGGTAATGAACCCCAAGCTGACTCAAAGCTGAAAACTGACTGAATTCATAATCAGGACTGGATTAATCGATTACCTGATGGCAGTAATCGATTACCTGATATAAAATAAAGATTCTAAGAAACTTACGCTCTGGAGTAATCGATTACCCAAGTAAGTAATCGGTTACCACAGCAGCTGCAGAATTCTGGACGTTTTTCCAACTGTTTTAACCAACTCTTAGCCATCTTTGGGAGTTTAAATATTGTTGAAATACTGTTTTAGAAAAAGAGAGAGCATAACAGAGTTTTTGTTTTTTAGAAGTTAATACACTGAAAAATCTTAGAGAAAATGGATCAAGATTTGTAGAAAAACTCTTGAAGAAAAGGTGTCATTTTCCAGAATTCTCGGCACATCTCAAGAACTTTATGCATGATGGATAGCTACTTTTGAAGGATAATTTCGTGTTGAATATTAGAGTTTACACGCACAATTAGGTGCATTCTTTCCAAACTCGAATCCTTTCATATTTGTTTTGATTTGTGAAATCTCATTGAATAGGGTGTTCATAGATATTTTGTGTGATATCTCAAGAACGGGGTGTTATGTGAGATTGTTTGTGAAATCTTGTGACGGGTTGTCATAAGTAAGGTTGTTGTTCGAGTGGCGGGGTGTCACGGTTAAACATGCTCTTGTGGGGTGCAAGAGAGAAACCTTTTGTTTGTTAGTAAACTTTCTTTAGGATTGAATGTGCATGGTGTTTGTAATTGCAATTCTATAGTGAAAGCTGATTTAGTGGTGTGCTAAGTCAAACTGGATGTAGGCCCCTTTATTGTGGCTAGACCAGTATAAACGAACGTGTCACAATTCTTTATCCCTATCTCTTTGAAATTGATATATTTCTTGAATATATGAATGTGATTCTTGAACTGTAAATTTACTGGAAATTGACTGAAGATTGCATGATATTGATCTGTATATTGTTTGTGGAATTACAAGGAACTAAGTAATCAATCTTAGTAATCAATTACATATGGTAACTGACTGGGTAATTAATTATTGTTTGAAACTAGTAATCAATTATTGACTAACTGGTAATCTATTACCACAGAAACTTTATGATCCGCTGCATAATTCAAATTACTTGTAAATTTGATTTCTATCTCTGATTTACAAATTAATATTCTGTTTTTAACAAAGTTTTGAAAAGGTAAAATTTTAGAAGGAAAATTAAAAAGGTACTTTGTGTAATTGTTTTTAAAGCGAAAAAATTTTGTGAATCTATTCAACCCCCCCTTCTAGATTCCCTCAGGGACCAACAATTGGTATCAGAGCTGGAATCTTGAGAATTATTCAAGGTTTTAGCAAAGTTATTGCAAAATGTAAGGGAATCAATTACCTTTCGCTGAAGTTCCTCAATTAATAGACCACCTCTATTTTGTGGTGATAACTATCCCTTTTGGAAAGTTAGAATGAAAATTTTTATGGAATCTGTTAATAGAGGCATCTGGAAAGCTGTGGTAACCGATTACTAGGTTCCTACTCAATTCATTAACGATTCCATTTGTGATAAACCTTTTGATTTGTGGACTCAAGATGAAACCAAACGTGCTGAAAATGATTCTGAGTCTTTAAATATCATTCACTCTGCTTTAAATAGTGATGAATTTTTTAGGATTTCAGCATGCACTATAGCCAAAGAGGCGTGGGATCTCATCCAAGTTACTTATGAAGGAACACTTGAGGTCAGGAGAGCAAGGAAGAATACACTTGTTCAAGAGTATGAAATGTTCAGAATGGTTCAAGGAGAAACCATCATGGATGTGTAGAAACACCTAACACACATAGTTAACCATCTAAAAGGTCTTGGGAAAGTGTTTGATGAAGAGGAGCTTAATGTGAAAATACTTAAGTCCCTTAACAGGAAGTGGCGGTCAATTGTAACAGCAATTACCGAGTCTAAAAACTTGGCTGTCATGACGAGTGCAGAACTGTTTGGAAAATTGAGAGAGTATGAAATGGACATAATAAGAATGACAGAAGAAGAGCAAAAAGATAAAAAGGTTAAAGGATTGGCTCTAAAAATCAAGGAGCAGTCAAGTACTGGTGAGAGCACTGACAATGAAGCCTCTGAACCAGAAAATATGAATTTAATGGTGAAGAAGTTTAAGAAATTTTTGAAGATGAAAGGTGGCAAGAACAAGCCATTCCAAGGAAAAAAAACAGTCAAAGAAGATTGAATCCTCCTCACCCAACTTCACTTGTTTCGAGTGTGGCAAGACTGGTCACATGAAGGCAGATTGTCCTACCTTGTCAAAGAAGCAAAGCGTCGATGAACCTAAATCAAAATTCAGAAACAGAATAAAGAAGGCTTACATTGCTTGGGAAGACAACGCCTCAACTACTTCAAGTGATAGTGAAAGCGAACATGAAGCAAACCTTTGTCTCATGGCAAAGACTGACTCAGAAAGTGAGGTAAGTGATTTTGACTGTTCAGTAGACACAAATTTTGATCAATTACAAGATGCTTTTATTGAATTGATTGATGAAGCTAAAAAGTTATGTTTTTTCAATAATGTCTACAAAAAGAAAATCAAGTGGTTTGAAGCTAGAGAAAAGGACCCACAAAAGGAATTGGATAATTTGAAAATTTGAAAAACTCTTACTCTTGTAGTGTAGCTTCTACTTCTAGTTGTAAAACTTGTTTATTGCTTGAAGCTAAAATTGCCTATCATACAAAAGCACTATCTAGTTTTACAATGAGAAGGGCTAACCTTGATGCTCTATTGGGTAGACAAAGATGCATAGTAGATAAAGTTGGAATTGGTTATAATTGTGTTGAAAAACAAAAGTCAAATAACCATTTTGTGAAATTTAGAAAAGCTTCTTATACACCATCCATTACTTGCAATTGTTGTTTATATCAAGGTCATACATCTTATAATTGCATGATTAAGAAATTTGGAATTCCTAGTGGGAGGTACCTATGGATTCCCAAAGGAACATATGGTGTTACTAATCCAAATGGACCCAAATCCATTTGGGTACCAAAATGAAATTCTTTTTGTTTTGTAGATGTGCCTAAAGGCAAAGCAATCACTATGGTACTTGGATAGTGGATGCTCTAGGCACATGACAGGAGATAAAAGCAAGTTTGTCTCACTACAAGCAAAAGAAAGAGGACATGTTACCTATGGTGACAACAAGAAAGGTCGCATACTTGGCATTGGAAGTATTGGTAACAACTCTTCCATACTTATTGATGATGTGCTATTTGTTGATGGTCTAAAGTTTAATCTTTTGAGCATTAGTCAAATGTGTGACAAAAATTATAAGATTTCCTTTGATGATGAGTGTTGTACAATTTGTAATGCATCTAAAAATATAATGTTTGTTGGTAAAAGGATGAATAATATATATGTGCTTGACATAGAAAATACAACCTCAAACATTGCATGCTTAACCTCAAGAGATGATTTATCTTGGTTGTGGCATAGGAGAGTAGCACATATTAACCTTGAGCAATTGAATAGGCTTTCTTCTAAAAAATTAGTTAAAGGGCTACCTAATTTTAAGTTCTCTAAGGAAGGTTTATGTGATGCATGTCAAAAGGGAAAACAGTCTAGGGCTACTTTTAAATCAATAAAAATTGTTTCTACCTCTAGACCCCTTGAGCTTTTGCATATGGATCTTTTTGGGCCTTCTAGAACTATAAGTATAGGTGGTAGTGTGTATGCATTAGTGACTGTTGATGATTTCTCTAGGTTTACTTGGATTGCACTTTTATCCGTTAAAAATAATGCCTTTAAAGCTTTTGTCAAAATTGCCAAAAGAATTCAAAGGTAAGAAACCAAGTATATCTCATTTGAAGGTCTATGGATGTAAATGCTTTATATTGAATAATAATAAAGACAATATTGGCAAGTTTGATGCTAAAGCTAATGAAGGAGTGTTTTTAGGATATTCTTCAACTAGTAAGGCATATAGAGTATTCAACAAGAAATCACTAAGTGTGGAAGAATCTATTCATGTTGTATTTGATGAAACTAACCCCTATAAAAAGGGAAACTCTCTACATGATGAAGAAGATGCGGGTACAATGAATACACCACTAAGTTACAATGAGGAAAGCATCAAAATCAAGGAAACCAATGATCCTAAGGAAGTACAAGCTTTACCAAAAGAGTGGAGGAAGCCCAGGGATCTATCCTTGGATAACATCCTTGGAGATATTGAAAAGGGAGTAACCACTAGACATTCTCTTAATTTTTATTGTGAACAATATGGCATTTGTTTCTCAAATTGAACCTTCACGTGTGGATGATGCTTTAAATGATGAATATTGGTTGATGGCCATGCATGATGAGTTAAACCAATTTAAAAGAAATGATGTATGGGAACTTGTGTCTTATAACTCAAATATGAATGTCATATGTACTAAGTTGGTATTTAGAAACAAACTTGATGAAACCAGAACTATAACTAGAAACAAGGCTAGATTGGTTGCGAAAGGATATAACCAACAAGAGGGTATAGATTTTGGTGAAACATATGCTCCTGTTGCTAGATTAGAAGCTGTTAGGCTACTTCTTGCATTTGCATGTGTTAATGATTTCAAACTATACCAAATGGATGTAAAAAGTGTCTTTCTAAATGGTTTCATTGATGAAGAAGTGTCTGTTCCTCAACCTCCTGGTTTTGTTGATAGTAAATTTCCTAACCATGTCTACAAGCTAAAGAAAGCCCTTTATGGACTTAAATAAGCCCCAAGGCAATGGTATAAAAGGTTGAGTAAGTTTCTCTTGTCTCAACACTTTGAAAGAGGAAAAGTAGACAAAACCTTGTTTATATTGAAAACCTCCAATGATATCTTACTTGTACAAGTGTATGTTGATGACATTATCTTTGGTTCATCTAACCACTCTCTTTGTGAGGACTTTGTCTAAAAAATGCAGGGGGAGTTTGATATGTCAATGATGGGGGAACTGAGCTTCTTCCTAGGATTGCAAGTGAAGCAAATGGAGAAGGGAATTTTCCTACATCAAACCAAATACACTAAAGAGCTTATAAAGAAGTTTGACATGGAAAATTGCAAGAGCTCAAACAACAATTAAATGACTTTGGAGTAAAGATGGATAGCATACCACTTTATTGTGACAACACGAGTGCAATTAGCTTGACAAGGAATCCTATCTTGCACTCAAGAACCAAGCATATTAAAATTTGTCACCATTTCATAAGAGATCACGTTGAGAAAGGGGATTGCACTATACAATTTGTGGATACAGATTCTCAACTAGCATACATATTCACTAAACCGCTTCCAAGAGAAATATTTTACAAGCTAAGGAGAGAGCTTGGTATACTTAGTGACTATGATCTAAACTAATCTATTTTACTTTGTTTATTAAGTTAAAATGTATGTGAAATTGTGTGCTTATGTCTGCATTACATGCATTAGAAGCATTGCATCATAAAAATTTTCATAAGAATTGCATTAAAAATGAATTTTCACACAATTAGTCACTGACATAATCGATTACCTATGCTAGGAATCAATTACCACAGGAAGATTGAAATTCTGGTGAAAATCAAGCTCTCTGGAGTAATCGGTTACCCTACAGAGTTAATCGATTACTAAGAAGCAATGAGGCCTAGAAAACTTTCTGGGACAATCGATTACCATACTAGGTTAATCGATTATCCTGAGTAGAAGGGGAAGTGCAGAATTGTAATTGTCACTAGGTTAATCGACTACCCCTGCTAGGTAATCGATTACCTGCGTTACTGCAGCCTTCGGGCCACTCAGATTGGCCAATAATGAAGCATAAAATCTTCCTTCTTCTCTCTGAAAATCTATTTCTTCACGAACCCTAAAATGGCCAAGCCTAAAAAACCCTCAAATCCTCTCAAATCTTGAACCAAAATTCTTCTTTTCTACCCAAACCTTTCACTTCAATGGCGGATCCATGCCAAAACAGAGGAAAAAGAGTGAAGCACGCGGTATCCAGAGAAGTATTTCGCCCAAAGCTCACTCCAATAAGGAAAGGAAGTTCCTCAAAGAGAAAGGAAGATGATTCTCAACCTAAAGCCCTGGATTACAATCATCCATGGTTCTCAACAGAGCAACAGGCTACAACCTACTTCAGTTCTTTCGTAGGCAAGGAGTTTATCTCACCTAAGGTTCTCTCCTTTTCTTGGCTTGCTTATAATGACTTTACCATTAAAAAAGATTTAGAATCTCAAGGATTAGGCAAATTTGTGCAATTGAAAGGTAAATATTACCCTGATTTAGTAAAGGTTTTCTATGCTAATCTACATTTTCATGATGATGGGGAATTGTATTCTGAAGTAAAAAGAACAAAAATATGGTTGAATGAGGAATTGTTTAAACAAATAGTAGGGATCACTGCTGATGGTATTAGAATGAATCTTGAGGAATTTGGAGAATTTGGAATTGACTATAACATGCTTGAATTGTATAAGTCAATGGGAAGAGGAAAAAACTGTAAAAAGAAATTAGAAGAAAAAGTTTGTTTTTAATACCGGGGGATGAAGGCAAATGATAGGCTCCTATACTATACTCTAGTTTGGATTGTTGCAGCTAGGGGGAGCAATCACGCCCAGATTAGTGAGGAAGATATGATGTTAATTTGTGCAATTAAGAATGGGGTAAAGGTAAATTGGATGGACATAATTTCTAACACAATGATGAAAACAAGAAGGCTAATTGATTATAAGTGCCCTTATGCTCTGTTTGTCTTTGAAATCATTGAGCATTGTGGAATTGACACCAATTCTGAATCTATGGATCGTACTAGAGAGGCACATGACGTTAAGGACAAAGCCTTAAAGATGATGAAACTTGTAAAAACATATCATGGTTGGCTTACAGAAAAAGAGGTTCATAATGAAGGAAACACTTCCGGGAATGCTGACAATGATGAAGAAACTGAAATTTCTAAAGCGAAGCCACCATCATCCTTTGAGCAAATGATTCTGAACAGACTCAATGATATCTCAGATTCTCAAAGGAGAAATCATCAAGAGTTCAAGGATAGCATTGAGGCTATATCTGAAAGGTTGGATCTCATGCAAGTTTCATACCCCGAAGATTAGGAAGAGCTTCTCAAATCTGTCATTTTAATTTCTATTTTTGATTTCCTCATGTAGGATGTTCTTTTAATTTCTGTTTTTCATGACAATTTGGATATTGGTCTGAACTTCTTACCAATATTTCTCTCTATGGTTGGATGTTTTTCTGTGGAAAAATTTCCATTTATAACTTATTCTTATATTTTGTGCTTATAGCTTATTGTTATGAATGGATATGCATGATGACCATTAGATAGGGGGAGAAGTAAAATTGATATATGATGTCTTCTCTACTATTTTTGATTTTGATTTACCAAAAGGGGGAGAAGAAAAGTAAGAGAAGTAAAGGAAAAGAAAATGAATCAATCAATGAACTTAATTGTGTATGTATGTATGAATACATGTATGGGTACACATGGTGTTGTGTATGGAATTGTATTGAAACATTATCAAAATGTCAACACATTTTGCTATATCTTGTCCTATATGTTGTGCAAGTGTTTCCAAGTTCATTTTAGGATTGAAGAAATAGCATTGCCTATGTGCTCATCTACATTGACGCTAAAAGCATTTTGGATTGAAAGTGTTTGGCGCATCAAAACCAAAAAGGGGGAGATTGTTGGACTTCAAAGGAGATCAAACCTCTCAAGTCTCTCAAGTTATAAGTGTTTTGGTTTTATTGTAGATATTAAGAGTTTTATCTTTCAAATGCTTTTTGCGGTGCCAAACAAATTTAAATAGATGTGGCACTTGTATTGGTTGTTTTAGATTTAGGCAATGTGTGTTGTTGATAATTGCTTGCTTTGATTGATTGATTGAATGCTAAATCATGCAAAGATTAGTTCATGTTTATGTTTTCAAGTTTGATTAGCTTGGTAACTAAATTACTCAACTAAGTAATGATTTGCCTCTGGTTTAATCGATTACTTCAGTTGGTAATGAACCCCAAGCTGACACAAAGCTGAAAACTGACTGAATTCACAATCAGGACTGGAATAATCGATTACCTGATGGCAGTAATCGATTACCTGATATAAAATAAAGATTCTGAGAAACTTACGCTCTGGAGTAATCAATTACCTAAGTAAGTAATCGATTACAACAACAGCTGCAGAATTTTGGACATTTTTCTAACTGTTTTAACCAACTCTTAGCCAACTCTGGGAGTTTAAATACTGTTGAAAAACTGTTTTAAAAAAGAGAGAGCATAACAGAGTTTTTGTTTTTTAGATGTTAACACACTGAAAAATCTTAGAGAAAATGAATCAAGATTTGTAGAAAAATTCTTGAAGAAAGGTGTCATTTTCCAGAATTCTCTGCACATCTCAAGAACTTTATGCATGATGGATAGCTACTTTTGAAGGATAATTTCGTGCTGAATATTAGAGTTTACATGCACAATTAGGTGCATTCTTTCCAAACTCGAATCCTTTCATATTTGTTTTGATTGTGAAATCTCATTGAATAGGGTGTTCATAGAGATTTTGTGTGATATCTCAAGAACGAGGTGTTCTGTGAGATTGTTTGTGAAATCTTGTGACGGGTTGTCATAAGTAAGGTTGTTGTTCGAGTGGCGGGGTGTCACGGTTAAACATGCTCTTGTGGGGTGCAAGAGAGAAACCTTTGTTTGTTAGTAAGACTTTCTTTAGGATTGAATGTGCATGGTGTTTGTAATTGCAATTCTATAGTGAAAGCTGATTTAGTGGTGTTGCTAAGTCAAACTGGATGTAGGCCCCTTTATTGTGGCTAGACCAGTATAAACGAACGTGTCACAATTCTCTATCCCTATCTCTTTGAAATTGATATATTTCTTGAATATATGAATGTGATTCTTGAACTGTAAATTTACTGGAAATTGATTGAAGATTGCATGATATTGATCTGTATATTGTTTGTGGAATTATAAGGAATTAAGTAATCAATCTTGGTAATCAATTACACACGGTAACTGACTGGGTAATTAATTATTGTTTGAAACTGGTAATCAATTACTGACTAATTGGTAATCTATTACCACAGAAACTTTATGATCCGCTGCATAATTCAAATTACTTGTAAATTTGATTTCTATCTCTGATTTACAAATTAATATTCTGTTTTTAACAAAGTTTTGAAAAGGTAAAATTTTAGAAGGAAAATTAAAAAGGTACTTTGTGTAATTGTTTTTAAAGCGAAAAAAATTTTGTGAATCTATTCAACCCCCCCCCCCTTCTAGATTCCCTTTGGGCCAACAAGTTTTTCAAATTATTTGAATGATATGTTTTATGGTTGTGCAAAGTTGAACGATGGACTATATGTTCTTGACTTGGAAGTTCCTATCTATAACATAAGTGCTAAGAGGGTCAAAACAAATTATTTGAACCCGACTTATCTTTGGCATTGTCGCTTAGGCCACATAAATGGGAAACGCATATCCAAACTCCACCAAGATGGAAATTTGGACTCTTTTGATTTTGAATCAATTGAGACATGTGAATCTTGTTTATTGGGTAAGATGACCAAAACCCCATTCATCGGAAAAGGTGAAAGGGCCGGTGATCTTCTTGGTCTCATACATAGTGATGTATGTGGGCTCATGGGCACGATAGCTAGAGGAGGTTTTCAATACTTCATCACTTTTACTGATGATTTCAGTAGATATGGATTTGTGTATCTGATGAAACACAAATCTGAGTCCTTTGAAGAGTTCAAGGAATTTAAGAATGAAGTACAAAACCAACTTGGCAAGACTATTAAAACACTTCGATGAGATCGAGGTGGAGAATACTTAAGCCAACAATTTGATGACTATCTAAGAGAGTGTGGTATAACATCTCAACTCACTCCTCCTGGAACACCTCAATGGAATGGAGTTTCATAAAGGAGAAATCGAACTCTATTAGATATGGTTCGATCTATGATGAGTCACACTGATCTCCCCGACTCCTTTTGGGGTCATGCTTTGTTAATAGCAGCCTT
Organism: Sesbania bispinosa; assembly: GCA_026901365.1. NCBI lineage: Eukaryota > Viridiplantae > Streptophyta > Magnoliopsida > Fabales > Fabaceae > Sesbania > Sesbania bispinosa. The sequence continues at coordinate 51,225 of QLOH01000963.1, read as the reverse complement.
CACACTAAAACCATGTTCCATCTAAGGCTGTTATAAAGACACCATATGAGATCTGGACTGGGAAACGACGTAGTATGTATTTTATGAAGATTTGGGGTTGTGAAGCTTATATGAAATGCCAAGCTTCAAATAAACTAGGAGCCAAATCAGATAAGTGCTTATTTGTGGGATACCCAAGGAAACTAAGGGTTACTACTTCTATAATCCTAGCGAAGGCAAAGTGTTTGTCGCTAGGACTGCTGTATTCTTAGAGAAGGAATTTGTCCTCTAAGAAAAACAGTGGGAGGAAAATAGAACTTGAAAGAAATTGAAGTACCACAGAGTAGCAATGAGCCAATAATTTAACAAGAGCAGATACCAAAAAGTGTTGTGGAGCCACCTGCTCAAGTAGCGCAAGACTTGCGTATGTCAGATAGGGTACGTCACCAACCTGATAGATATGGTTTCCTTGTGTCTCAGGAAGGGGATGTATTGCTAATGGATCAAGATGAGCCAGTGACTTACCAAGAATCTCTTTTGAGTCTAGAATATGAAAAATGGCTTGATTCCATGAGATCTGAAATGAATTCCATGTACACTAACAAGGTATGGACCTTGGTTGAGCCACCTGAAGGGATAAAACCCATAGGATGCAAGTAGGTTTTCAAAAGGAAAACTGACATGGATGGTAATGTAAGTACCTTAAAGCACGGTTAGTGGCTAAGGGTTTCAAGCAAATTCATGGTGTAGACTATGATGAAACCTTTTCCCTAGTTACCATGCTTAAATCTGTTCGGATCTTGCTTGCTATTACAGCTTGCCATGATTATGAAATTTGGCAAATGGATGTCAAGACAACCTTCCTAAATGGAAGCCTTCTTGAAGATGTGTATACGACACAACCTGAAGGTTTTGTTATACCTGGAAGTGTCGAAAAGGTATGTAACTTGCAACGATCCATTTATGGATTAAAGCAAGCTTCTAGAAGCTGGAATCTTCGTTTTGATGAAGCTGTTAAGCAGTTTGGTTTCATTAAAAATGAAGATGAACCTTGTGTCTACAAAATGGTTAGTGACATCATAGTGGTTTTTTCTGGTTTTGTATGTAGATGACATACTTCTCATAGGAAATGACATTCCTACCCTTTAGTCTGTAAAGACTTGGTTAGGAAATTGTTTATTTATGAAAGATTTAGGCGAAGCAACCTATGTGTTAGGTATCAGGATCTATAGAGATAGATCATAAAGATTACTTGGCCTAAATCAAAGTACATACATAGACAAGGTGTTAAACGGTTTAACATGCAAGATTCTAAGAAGGGATTTTGCCTATGTCACATGGTATAAGCTTATCTAAGGCTCAATCTCCTTCCAGTAAAGAAGAGAGAGATCGCATGAGTAAGATTCCGTATGCATCTGCTATAGGGTCTATCATGTATGCCATGTTATGTACTCGACCAGACATATCATATGCTCTAAGCATGACTAGCAGATACCAATTTGATCCTAGTGATAGCCGGATAGGTGTAGGATCTAGAATTGAGCAAAACCAACCGATTAGAATCAAAATATAGTGAATAAATTGCGAAAATAAGGTGCAGGGCAGTAGCTTATTTGCGCAAGAAAGTGATAGAAAATGAGAGAAAATGAAAAAAAAAATGGAGAGGAAGAAATGGTAGGGACGCCACTGAAGCAGGAATCCACCCACAGCAGATAAGTCAAATTCCAGACGCCACTAATTCAGGAGAATTAGATAAGTCTCAGTATGTTTGAGCAACAACCACCAAGCCTCACTCAACTCACAATGGGAGGAGAAAATTTGGCATAATGTCTTTACTTCAAAATTCAATGTGTGAATTACAAAAGGAGAGGACTCCTATTTATAGGAAAAGAGGGGGAGAAGGGCGGATTTTTAGTAGAGTAAAAAAGAAAGAAAATAAAAGGTGAGTGAAAACACTCCTAAGTGGGTCTTGAACCCATGACCCCCAAGGTTTATGGCTAAGCTAAGTCTTAAGCCAATAAACCTCTCAAAATGTCACCCCACTCATGAAACAAATAAAAAGATGAATAAAAATTCTATCCTATGTGGGAATTGAACCCAAGACTCCTAAGCCTTTTAGCAAGGCAACCTACTAGCCAATAATTCCATACATGAGGGCGCCCAAGTAGGAGGAAAATAAAAGGGAAAATTACAAAAATAAAAAGAAAATACAAAAGAGTCCTAATAAAGGGTGGTCCATAGGACAAGGGTTTCTATCCAGGGTCAAGGTGTCTTTCTGTAGGGTAGTGACCCTTATTTTGTAGGGTAGTTACCTTTATTTGTAGGACACTAAATTCTCCAACTCTTCCTTGCTTGAAGTTCTGGCTTGAAGTTGGTGCCTTTCCTCCAATGTAGGTCTTGTAGGTCCAAGCTTCTAACAGTGTGCCATCACCTGGGAAGGTCACTGGACAGCAGTCAAGAACATCCTTAAGTACTTAAGAAGAACTAAGGATTCATTCTTGATATATGGAGGTGAGGAAGAGCTATTTGTAAAGGGTTACACTGATGCTAGCTTCCAAACCGACAAAGATGATTCTAGACCGTAATCAGGTTATGTGTTTTTTTTGAATGGTGCAATGTGACCTGAAAAGTTCGAAGCAGGAAACAGTCGTTGATTCTACCACAAAACCCTTGGGCAGCAGAAGCATGAAGGGCACACTAGATCATTAGGCATTAGAACTATGCTGAATGGCGCTAGTGCAAGTGGGAGATTGTTGGTTTATGCACTAGAGAATTATATGTTTATCCATCACTTGTATCATATTATTTTACCAAAGGCAATTCATTCTTTTTTAATGTAATAAATGTCCTTAAATAGTAAGCTTAACACTTCATAAGAAATCAAGTAGATGACTTGATCGTGAGATCTTATGAAGAACTATTCTTAAAACAGTCACTGGTCAATAATCATCTAGGGTAAAAGATGCATTTAGACTAGTATGTGAGTTCGTTGATGATCACATCTCACGGATCATGGATATGAGATATCATGTGCTCACATAAGTACATATTAAGAGTAATGATGTACTGGATTGACCCACCTTAAGAACGTTGCATGGTTGTTACATAAGTTTCATGAACGTTTCTTAAATTGATAAATATTGTATGAAGTCCTTTCACTTGAATCACTATGATTCCTACATAAGGAATTATATATTTTAAATATCATCAAACGTTGCATGTAACAAGGTGATCATAAAGTGGTATTTGGACATATAATAAATTATGTGGTGGAATGTGAGGGTGACCTAGATGGGATTTGTCCCTCCTATGTAACAAGAGTTATATCTGTAGGCCTCTTGATAGAGTTAGACTACAAAATCCATGGCCATGCTCAGGAGGATAAACGTGAGATGTTTATTTTCTGTATAGTCTACTTAGGGATCAAGAAAACATAAATTGAACTATACAAGGTTGACACATTCCATGCCCTTGTGTTCAATTTGATATTTGGACAAAGGGACAGATCATATAAATTATTATCATAAAATAGGATTCGTCAAAGTTGTTGATAATCTCAATATTTGGGTAGTAGTGATGTATTGCTAGATACCGCTCACTATTATGATATTAATATAAAAGGGTTTATTTTAATATCATAACCAAATATTAAAAACCTATTGGGTCACACGCATACAACAAGCCGCTAGGAAAGATAATAATTCTCATTTGATTAGAATTATAACATAATGGGCCAGGCCCATATATGTTAGGGTTAATAGAGTGAGGGGTAAAACCCTAGCCACCACTCTATAAATATAGCATAAGATGCATTACCCTATACACATGAGTAGTCGCTCTTACTCTCTAAACGCTACTAGAAGAGTTGAGGAGGGTTTCCTAGTTCGGTTGTTGGCGCGGACACCTCTAGAGACGTGGCTGCTATTGCCTCGTTTACAATCCAAAAAAGGTATGTCATTATGTTTATGCCTTTTATGCATTAATTCGTGTTTTCGTATTAACGATCATAACAAGGGAGGGAATCCATTTATTCCGCTGCACCGTGACCACATGCTTGATATTAGATAATAAAAAGTATATTAGTATGAGTAATTTCATAAATATATATCTGAAAGTATATTAGTATAATAAAATCATAAAAAGTATATTAGTATAAGTAATTTCATAAATGTATATATATGTATATATAAGTTCGATTTGGATTGTATTGCATCGATTTTCAACATAGGATCTGAAAACCAATCAATCCAATAAAAAAATTCAGTTTTTGTAGTTTTCAGTTTTTTTGGATTTTAGTTTGATTCAATTTTTGGTTTTTTGGTTCGGTTTTATGCGGTTTGCATTGGATTTGATTGGATATGAACACCCCTAGTTTCCAAAATCCACGCACTGGGTAGGAGAAGATTACTTGTCTTCTTTTGTTCTTGTGAGTGAATTGAAGAACAATTTCATCATTAGCCTTATGAGTAAATTGGTTAACAATAGGCCCATGAGGTTGCAGGTTGACTCTTCTGAACATGTCCATAAGGACATTGAATTGTTCTTGGCTTACACTCACAGATAGATCCTTGTGATCTCCATTAGAGATCACACTTCTTGCTTCTCAGATGTGTTGTTCATGTCAGGATTGTTAACAACAGATCGCATATTTTTGTTTTTGAATTTAAAATTTGGGGGAAAACCATGCTTTAAAGTAGCCGGTTCTATAGTGTGGTTTTCTTTACCATAAAAAGTGCAAACCTTATAAGGAATGGATGTGATTCCTCAACAAAGGATCTTTCTCTACCTCTGCTAGCAAAACCCACTTCTTCTAGTAAAATTACCTTTCCAGTTATTGGCAACCTCTGAGGTGGTTTCCAGGACTTTTGATTCTTGAATGAAGGGGTTTGTCAATTGTCATTCTTGTTGTAGAGCATGAGAAAAATCCTTTCTTGTGGAAGGAAGGGCTTCCATCATCAAGATCTGACTCCTCACAGTTTATACTCGTTATTGAGACCCTTGATGTAACATCCCAAATTTCATAAATCATTTTCATAAGATAAATTGGGTTAGAAGGTATTTTGTAAAAGGGAACTAGGAAAAGAGGGTTAAAAAGTAATGAAGGAGGCTTGGGATTGAAATTTGGAGTTCCCATTCTACAGTACTCTCGCTCAAGCGAGAAGTAGCCTCGCCCAAGCGAGAAGGTGGCTCGCTCAAGCGAGAGTACCCTCGCTTGAGCGAATCTATCAGTAAAAACAGGGGATTTGAGTTCTGTTTTTTTGCTTAAGTGAGGAGCCTCTCACTTGACCGAAATTGGGGGAATTTTCAGAGGTTGCTCTCTGACTTGTTCTCGCTTAAGCAAGCTCAAGCTCGCTTGAGCGTAATTGCCCCAAATTCAGAGTTTTGCTTCTGACTTTGCCTCGCTTAAGGGAGAATGTGAAAATAGAAAACACTTAGTGTTCTCGCTCAAGCGAGAAAGCTTCGCTTGAGCGAGAATGCATGAATCTAATTTTTTTTATAACAAAATTTCTAGGGCTTTGGCCCTCATTAATAACACATTTATTACACTCTAGAGAGAGGATTAGAGAGAGGATATCCCTAGCTTGGGTTGGAGAAGAAGGAAGAAGAATGAGCTCATCCCATCACCTCACCACTTCTTTTCTCCTATCTTTGAGCTTGACGTGGGTGAGTATAGCTCATACACTTCACCCCATCTTGCATGAGAACTCCCCTCTTAACCCTACTCTCTATTGTCCCTTCTTCTTTGCTTGTGTATGAGTTAGTTGGTATGATTATTGTGAAATATTTATTGTGTGCCCTAGTTATTCCCTCTATCTAGGCTCTTGTGTTGAAATTGATATTCTAAGTTAGGGTTTGATATTATGGGTGTTTGAGGGACTATGGGAGATTCATGTTATATGGGTTCACACAATACAATTATACTTTCATGCTTATTGTTAATTTCACGTAAAAACCACTTATGTATCATGTTATCAAGAAAATCAAGAATTAAGGGTTTCATGTAGGCTTAGGCTATCACGGGTCTAGGACCATCAGGTTAGTGTTAAGATGTGGCTTCGGCCTTCAGGTAATGGCAGTGACTATATGTCCCCAAGGGAGATATCCCTTGTAATCTGAGCTAAAGTCTAGCTTTAGGAAAGTGATAAGACCCTTACTGTTGGGTTAGCAGTTCTAAGTCAAGTCAAGTTTCAAGTTATTATTATTCATGTGATGCAAATTCATCTTCAACAACATGTTTTGTACGTTGCATATAATTTGCTTGTAGCCCTACACATGTATTTTTAGCTTTGCTCACTGAGGCATTAGTCTCACAACATGTTTGTGAATTTACATTTTAGATCCCCAAGATCCTGCCCAGGCTAGCCGTTTGAGGGCCTAGGAGCTGTTGGAGCTTGTTGATGTATCTAGTTTATGGAGCTGTATTTTTTAGTCATATTTTGTTAAACATTGTTATGTATATTCTGTTGATGGATATTTAGTACATGTGTTGCCCATGTTGGGAGTATCTTTTGTTAGGACACATGAATTGTATATCCATACCATTGTGATGTATGAACCTACTCAGATTATGTTTTTAAACATTGGATTAGTTAAACCAATCTTTATCATGTTTTATCAATATCATTAATGTCACGAAAATAATTCCCTAAATTTGGGGACTTATGCCTCCAACGGGCATAAATCCTTAGTTTCCGGAATTGGGACGTTACACTTGAGAAAGCAATAACATGTTCTACCTCTTTGTTCTTTTTCATGTAACATACTAATTCCGAAAATCAAGGATTTATGCCCGTGTAGAAGCACAATCCCGAAATTTACAAAATTATTTTCCGTACCATTACCGATATCAAATGAACATACATACAACTTGCTTAAGTAGTCCAACGTATACATAAGCACGGTACTAAATAATAATTACAACATGTTCAAAATAAACTAAAATGCCCTTAACGAGTTAGGAAATACCATAAACCTATTCTCAAATAGATACAATCAATACATCATATGTAATACAAAAGAGGAATAGAAATGTGAGTGGCCAACTCTGGTGGCCTAGCCTTCCCTAATCAAATGTCCTGAGATGGTATTGAGCATTTAAAGTAATCCACAAAAACATGTGGTGAGATGAATGTCTTAGTGAGCATAACCAATGCATGCAAGTGTGGGGAGGTATATGAATGCAATGAAACAACATAATCATGATAATAACCATAACTTTAGCATGAAACATGAATAAACTGAATAAAATAAAAACATAATCAGGCATGATTTGCTATACCCACCAGGTGGGGTCTTATCACTTGACATGAGGCTAGACCTAAGCTCATAATACTACAAGGAACGTCTCCCTTGTGGTCATATAGCCAACCAATTACCTGAATTTATTATTACCATTCACACAACATGAAGGTCTTTTATCTTTAAAACCGATGGTCCAAGACCCGTCAGGCCAAAGCCGAACATCAATATTTCTCTTTTTTCTTGAACAACATGAGGTATAAATTTTTACACTTGAAGTAACATGTTAGAAATTGCATTACGAATGTAAAACGTCACATACAATATGTTGTTAGTTTCCAAAATCCCTTTCAACCCCATGAATCAAAACTTTAAGTCTAGGCACAATAATTTAACATATATTCTCATCAATCACCTAAATCCCTAGGGTAAGCATTAACCATCATCAAGCAACCAAAACACAAGTAAAGATAGAAACGGATTAGAGAATGGGGATCATTTAGGGTCTTTCAAACAAAATAAGGGTGAGGTGTGGTAGGTGATCTCCCTTCTTCTTCTCCTCCTCCAAGCCAAGCTCTTGCACTCTCTCTCTTCTTTCTCTCTCTAAAAAAAGGGTTGTGGGAGTTATGAAAAGAAAACCCAAATTTTCTATTTTAAAAAACTGATTTTATGATATGCATTTTTTCTCAAGCGAGACATTTCTCGCTTGAGCGAAAAAAACCCCCATAAGCTCTATGTCGCAATCTCACTTGAGTGAGAATCTTTATTTTTGCTTGAGCGAGTTTTTGTCGCTTGAGTAATAATCAGGTAGAAACAACCCCAACTCTCTGCTACATTTTCGCTTGAGCGAAATTTCCCCCTCGCTCAAGAGAAAATATCAGCAACCAAATTCCCTTGTTTTTCTCGCTTGAGCGAACATCCTCCAGTGTTATACCCTATTAAACAATTTTAATTTCTCTTTAACCCAAATCCTTTTATGAAACCTCTTATACTCCTAATTTCACTTATGAAAAGGATTTGTAAAATTTAGGATGTTACACTTCACAGTGTTGGCAAGTTTGCAACTACATTGAAAGCACAGGTGCAAGAAGGTGTTTCTCTAGGAGCCCAATTTTTCCCATAAAGTCTTCAATTTAGTGTGGTATGCAGATACTAATATATCAACTTTTAATGGAATGAATTTCTTGAAGGAGATCATAAATCTAAAGTAATAACCTTTGGAAAATTTGTCCTTGAGATCTTCCCATAGATCTTGCGCACTCTCAAAGTAAACTACAGTCTGAGCTATTTCTTGTGACAATGTTCTTGTAATCCATACAAAAATAGTGGTATTACATCAGACCCAAGAATCATAAAGAGGGTTTGTGGTTCCCAGATTCTTGATACTGCCATCTACAAATTTTAACTTATTCTTTGATTGAAGTGCCTTCTTCATGTTTCTGTACCATGTGTGATAATTTGTTCCATTGATACTTAATGATGGCACCGGGATTCTCTCCTAGGTAGAGGTAGTATGGATTCGAAGATGGATCAGCATCGATGTTGGTGATTCTATTTTTGTCATTGAATGATGGATCTTAGACAAATTCTTCTTCAGCCATGGTGATCAGAAAAGAGTAATGTGGAAGTGCGTGGCAGAGCTCTCATAGGGAGAGCTCTGATACCATAGAGATATTTGTGAAAAAGAGAAAATGTAAATTGAATAACTTGTTGTATTGATTTTAAGTGAAAGATACAAAGAGGAAGGATATATAAAAAAAATAAAAAGGATTACAAAAATAACAACCTAACAACAACTAACCGATAACAACCTAACAACAACTAACGAATCCTATTCTAACAGCTATAAACAGAAATAACTAACAACTATTAGCTATAAATAGAATTAACTAACAACTATTTCATTTCTCTAATATGTACGTATAGTTCCTTTGTCCATATATCTAGATGAACACAAGGCATGGAACGTGTCATCCTTGTATAGTTCAATCTTAGTTTCTTAATTTCCTGATTAAACTTATAACAAATAACATTGATATCTCATACTAATATTATTCAGGCACGACCATGCATTTTGTAGTCTAACTCAATCAAGGGGACCAAGATATAACTCCCATTATATGGGAGGGACAAATCACATCTAGTCACTCTCATCCCTCCACATGATTTATGGCATACTCGATAACCACTTTTATAGTCATCGGGTTAGGTATGATGTTTGATGGCACCAAAGCATATAACTCCTCATCTTCGGAACCATAGTGACATCAAGTCAAAGGACCACATACACCATTGTAACTATGAGAATCGCTAATGACATACATAATAATCCATGTAGCATTCCCATGGTGGGTCAATCCGATACGCCATAAAAACCCTTTAATGTGTACCCATGTGAAAGACTTGATATCACATATCCATGACTAGTGAGACATAGGCATCAATCTACTCACATAATAGTATTGACGTATTATTGTTGTCCTTATTCACAATAATAATTGACTAGGGATGATTTGAGAATGACGTTTTGACGATATGGTCATTTGTCTTACCAAGAACTAAAAGGTACACTCTATAAACACGATTTATGTTTTTGTAAGGATCTTTGAAGGTTTTAGATATTTAAAATTTTAAAGTCCAGTTCTTCCACTGCGTTTGATATTGAAAAACCCAACATCACGATGCCCACCATCGTATATGTAATGGGGCTTTATACTGTGATGACAGATCCCAACCATCACTCCTCTGATAATGTAAAATCCATGGAGGCAGTCTAGTGAAAGGACGTTGTTAGGGACCACATGCATTGCACTGCATGATATTGCATAAAGTAAATTTGTCTGGTTTTATGGCTTTGTCTGTTTTAAAGGTTATTGTGCTAATTACTGATTGACAGGTTTTATCGTAACTTCATTTTAACTATTAATAATATTTCCGTCTATAATTACATGTTAATTATCTGTTGATTGTCATCTTGTTGTTTGTCATACGGAGTGACAATCTCCATCTGTAACTTATTTTTGAAGCTTTGATTTTCCCTTACTTACTGTATGTGGGATCATTACATCACCCTCTTTGTTTGTCTATGTGCATGTAAATTATATATATATATATCCGTTATCTAATGGCGGCAACAATGATGATGACGCAAGTGGCAGATCGAACATGAGTCTCATTGGGTGGCCTATACCAGATGTACAACCTTGTTATTCAGCATCCTGAGTATACCCATCTTCCATATTTGACCTTTGCTAGAGACATTATGATATGTTTTGTCTTACCCTTTCCTTTTATGCGGACTGGTCCTACTCCACCCTATATGCCCTTACTTGTATCCATTATCCTTTTGTACCTACTTCTATACCTTCTCTACTTCTATACCTTCCCATCTCTTTCCTTGATAGCTTCAAGACCTTCCGCTTACCAACCTACCTAGTTTCATCATTAGGCAGTACACTTGGAGAACTTTGTCTGAGTTGGAGTTTCCTTAGGCAATATATATATATAATTCTTTTTGTTTAGGGTTGCGAGGTACAACCATGATGGAGCTCAGAGAAGCATGATGACCTGGACTAGGATTACCACACCTGCCTAACCGAGGGGTTTATATTTTGTACAAGTATATTTTACAGTCTGCTCTTATCACCATGATATCTATACTAAATGGCAGATTACCCAAACAAATATGAGTAAACCCCCATCAGTCCTCGACTTTTTAGCGTCATGCACTTTAGTCCCTGAGATTTCAAAATGTCTTCATTAATCCCTGACATTTATCTCCATCATTCACTTTAGTTCAAAGTGGCCTACAACGTTAAATGAGTGTTGACATGTCACGTTAAGTGACACTTTTGATTCAAATTAGTCCCTATAATATTAGAATCATTCACTTTTGTCCCTAAAATGGTGTTGTGAATGGAATGACAAGTTCTTAGCAACATTATGGAAAATAAAAAGTTCTGACTCTTATTAATTGTATCCAACCTATATTTCTATTAGATCTCTAATTTTCTAACCATTTTCCTTTATAAATATTTAATATTTTCTAATAATGTTCCATACTGAACAAATTGAATTTTCACTTGTGGTATTATCTTCTTTATGATTAAATATGAACGTATAAATGTTTAGTTCAAAGTTGGTTATTTATCAATAATCCTTGACAACTAGTTGACACCGTCTGTACTAAATCCAATGATTTAAGTGATATATATTTATCTAGAAAATGAAGTTATATAATTTTTTATATTTTTCAATAAGCAGCAAATTTAATACCGAAACAACTTAAAGATTGTAAAACATAGCTCTAGTTCCTTTTTTCTAAGTGCAATTTCTCAAATGTAAAACATAGCTCTATATCTCTCAATTAGATGTTGATTGTCACATTTGAGAAATTGCACTCAGAGAAAAGAAAGTAGAACTATGTTTTTACAATCTTTAAGTTGTTTTGGTGATAAATTTGCTGCTTATTGAGAGATATAGAGACTATATAACTTCGTTTTCTAGATGACCATATATATCACTTTAAAGCAATGGATTTGGTACAAACAGTGTCAAAATAGTTGTCAAATATTATTGATAATAACCAACTTAGAATTAAAAATTTCTACGTTCATATTTAATTACAAAGAAGATAATACTTGAGAATTTCAATTTGTTCAGTACATAGAACATCATTAGAAAATATAACTATTTATGAAGGGAAAAAATGGTTATATAACTAATTGATCTAATAGAAATATAGGTTGGATACAATTAATAAGAGTCAGGACTTTCTATTCTCCATAATGTTGCTAAGACTTGTCATTCCATACACAAGACTATTTTAGGACTAAAGTGAATGATTCCTACTATTGCAGGGACTAATTTGAATCCAAAGTGTCACTTAACGTGACACGCCAGCACTAATTTAACGCCGTCAACCATTTGGACTAAAGTGAATGACGGAGATAAAATGTTAGGGATTAACGAAGACGTTTTGAAATCTAAGGGACTAAAGTGCATGACGCTAACAAAGTCGAGGACTGATATGAGGGTTTACTCAAACAAATATACAAATATATATATATATACACACACACACACGGATGTCATATTCAGTGTATTATTTCCACTCATTTTATTTATGCTGTAAGATCATTAAAACATTTCAACAAATTTCCCCTATTTTTACCACTTTTAGAATTTCTTTATTTTAATTACACCTCAAACTACCGGGTGTTGTATCACATTTAGACACATTACAAACTATCAAATATTCTCTCTTTGTTTTTTTTTTCTTTTGATAAAAGAAATGTCAAACTTTAGGTATTCAAGACTTGGTTTGCCCATTTGACCCATCCAGACCTGGGCTATTTGGGTTGGGTCTACACCTTGTCAAATGAGAAAGATATAGTTCAACCGGGTCAGTTTTCGGGTTACACGAACCATCCTGTATATGTATGTGTGTTTTCGTGTATAATATTTATTATTTAAAATTTTCTATTATTAAGGACCTAGCCACATTTTATCCCTTTTTAAGGGTTTTTTTTAGTTCAAATTTTCTTTATCTACCTTTAGAAACACATTTTATATGTGAAGTTATACAATGATATTGTCATTCTTTTTCTTAGTAATGTTATAAAATTTAAAGAGAGTAAAACATACAGTGTGTATTGAGAAGAATTCTAATATATGTGATATATTTAATGATCATATGAACTTTTTTCTTTTAACCATTGTTACATGTGATAGAACCACAAGAAACGCTAGAAGGGGGTTGAATAGTGTTTTAAAAAATTTTAACCTAATTTATGAAAACCTTTTCGCAATGTTATCAATTGACTTTAGCAAGTTATTGTGAAAAACTTAGTTGGGTGATTAAAGATTATCAGAGTTATGCGGAAGTTTAAAAACATTCGTTTTTCAAACTTGCTGACTTTGATTAGAACACGTGAGCGTTTTATCAACACTCAGATGGTTTAATAAACATCTCTTAATACTTAGTTTAAATATTGATTTTAGTTACTTGCTTGAAAAATTATGTTAATAGAGAACTTGTTGAACCTTATCAGAAGGTCCAGTAGATACTCCCTTTTTCAAAAAATAATTTTGCTTAAACAAATTAAGTTTTGCCTGCATAAAATATAAATTCACTTTTCAGACCCTTCCTTAGTTAGTGATAAACAAGTAATAATAGAATGTAAAGAGTAATGGAAGAGAGAAATTTACACAAGAGGTTTATACTGGTTCACCCACCATCAGTGAGCTACATCCAGTCCCAGGGCAAACCACCTCTGGATTTCCACTATCTGACCACAGATACAAGTATTCTTTTATCCCCAGCCTCTTCAGGCCTTACCAAGTATTCTTTGTTATCAACTGCCTCTCTAGGCAACTCATTGCAGTATTCTTTCATCCAAGCCTCTCCAGGCTTAACAAATATTCTTGTTATCAACTGCCTCTCCAGGCAACTCAATGCAGTATTCTTTCATCCAAGCCTCTCCAGGCTTAACAAGTATTCTTTGTTATCAACTGCCTCTCCAGGAAACTCAATGAGTATTCTTTTTGCAAGCAGCCTCTCCAGGCGCAACAAGTATTCTTTTACAGACCAGCCTCTCCAGGCTCAACAAGTATTCTTTTCTATCAAGCCTCTCCAGGCTCTACCCAAGTATTCTTTTATAGTCAAGCCTCTCCAAGCTCAAACACAAGTATTCTTTTCTATCGAGCCTCTCCAGGCTCTACACGAGTATTCTTTTTTACCAAGCCTCTCCAGGCTCTAAGAGTATTCTTTCTTCACCAAGCCTCTCCAAGGCTCTCAGGAGTATTCTTTCTTCCCAAGCCTCTCCAGGCTCTTCATACACTCAGGGTGTTTACATTTAAGCTTATGTTTAAGTTTCCTTGAAACTTAAACTTACAATATTCTTGTACTATGGGTTTACTGAGTACTACTCAGAATACAAAGTTTACATGCTAAGTACAAGGAATGACAACGATATAGGTTTATACTTCTAAGCTCTAAATCATCTCTGTGTTTTTAGAAGGTTGGTTGTATATTTTCTGTTTTGAGCTTTGCCAAGTTCTTCTGTGGAAGGTTGATGACAAACCATGATGAAGGATAGAGTTTAGGATTGCATGGTTGTCTCTGTTTGTTTTTGGTTGACACTTTAGAGATGCATCTTGTAAGCTCCGCCAACAACTTCAAAGTCTTGCTTCAGGCTATTTATATGTTCTGATAAAATATAGTCGTTGAAGGTTGTTGATAATACCGTTGAGAAGAAATGATTTGGCTCATATAGCCATTGTGAAATAGCCTTCTCATTCGGTTGCTTCTTTTCAAGCAGATTAGGTGTGTAGATGACTTGGCTCTGACACACTGCAGATAAGCTCTTTAATCTTGAGAGATGTTCTTCTTCTTCAACGAGTTCGTCTTTCTCTCTTTTCTTTTTTTTTTTCTTTTCTCTTTCTTCTTTCTCTTCATTCTTCTTCTTGCAGATGTAAGGAGATAGGATATAGATATCTGTTAGTCTACTCCTTTTTTCCCGTTATGAAGGTAACTTTCTCATGCAGTAGGCTTCTGAGATTAACCTTGACCAGTACAGGTGTGTAGATATTTTATCCGTTCTGACACACTTTAGATAATAAAATAATCTTGCTTTTTATCTGAGAGATTTTCCTTGATCTTCAACAGGTTGATATCCTCTCTCTTTTTCTTCTTCTTTTCTCTTCTTGCTTCTTTCTTCTTTATATATCTTCGAGAGTAAGATTGCCCTTTCAGCAGGTTGGCTTAGCTTCTCTTCTCCTTCTTCTTTTACTGTGTGAAGTCTGTGGCTAAAATAGAGATGATTTTTAGCCGTTTTGTGTTTCTCTTTAACTATAGTGAAGTTAGCTTTTCTTCCCGAAAAGACTTCTGACTTCTGATGGCATGTTGCAGAGTTTGTGCAGTGGTAGGTGTACAGCAACACTGACCTATCTCTTGACTCTTTTTGCTTTTCTGCCTTTTTCTCCTTTTTCTTTCTCCAACAGAGCTTCTTGAAATAAGAAAAATATCTTTTCCTACTATTTCCTTTCTAGATGAAGGCATAAGACATTTAGACAATTTTCTAATTGCTAATCAAATGGTCTTTGCCTTTGTTGAAACTTCTTCGGCATTTGAGATTTGTCCACGTAGTTAGAGAGTTGAGAGTCTTCATATCTTCAGAATGTTATATGACATGTTTATCTTCTTCTTCTTTAGATAGTTTGAAATGCCACGTCATTGCATTTGTAGAGTATGTGTTTGGTAGATTCACTTTTATCATGCAATACTTTCAGAGAGTTGAATTATTCCAGCAGAGATTGATTCTCTTTACTTCTTCCTCTGATTGCTTCATTTAGATTTCCTTCCTCTAATGTTCATATTGTTGTTTCATGCTCTTCTTCGTCCTTGATAATTTTCTATGAGCTTTATTCTGAATCTCATTGTTGATTCAGCATGATGACTTCTTCACTTGTGATTGCTTCAACATGTTCATCATCTTCAGCATGTTTATCCTTTCAACATGTTGGATTTCAGCGTTCTTGACTGATTGGTGATCTTCATGAAGGCTTTCAGCTTTTGCAGTCGTGCTCCTTCTCTTCAGTTAATACAATATCAGCAACTTGATTTAGTCTTCAGATAGTTTTCTGTATTGTTTCTTCTGCTTGTCCTTTTTCTTCTTCTTCTGCTTCTACATCCAATGCTTTATCTATTCTTCTGATTATTTCTTCTTTGATCTTCTTTGGATAGTTTTTGTTGTGTTGTGCTTCTTCTTGGCTTAATGCTTCTTCCTTGTGATCTTCTTAGTCTTCCTTGATGTCTTCCAAATAGTTTGACCTTTCAGATAAATGTTGTGATGTTCTTCTTCTTAGTCTATTGCTTCTTCTTATTTCTTCTTCTTCTATTAGATTCTGTATTCTTCTTCTTCTTCTACTTCCAAGTCTTCTAGTTCTCTTCTTCTAGTCTTTCTCTTCTTCTCAGTTGGTTGGTTATCTTCAGAGAGTTCCTCCAATGCTCTTTTTGCTTTGTTCTTCTTTAGCAGATTTCTTCTTTCAGCAAGTTGCTTCATCTTTCTTCGGATTTCCTCTTCCTGTCTTTTGCCTGCTTCCTTTTCTATCTTCGTCTTCTTGTCTTCAGACAGATGCTTCATTGTGTTACCTGAAACATAATGCACAAAACAATATCTTTCTCAGTAGAACCTGTCTTTATATGATCTAATTTATTAATTATTAAAACCTAAGGATAATGAGTCTTAAATCTAATTTAAATACTTAAATTAATTCTGAGACTCAACAACATGATCATTTCACGATTTTATTTAGGTTATATATTAGGTCATCCCAATCTTGTCCTACTTGAGCCTAGTCTTAATTAGACTAGTACATCATAGGGTCCCTTTTCTCAGTTTATGGATGTATTCAAGTTTATATAATTGGCCCGGTCAAAAATTAGGATTGAGTAAGAGCCAAATAAAACTTGTCCCAAACCATCCCACGAACAGCCCTATATGTACCAAACTATTCAATTAAAAAGTTATAACTAAGTTTTCAGTGCTATGAATTTCATTATTAGATATCCATTGAATGAAATGAAATAAAAGAACAAATGCTTCCATTCTCTTAGACGTTTTTTCCCTCCTTGTTTTAAGACTATAACACACAATGCCTAGTCATTTTTTAGTTTAAAGAGCTATTCAAATAAATATATATAGCACATACTAACCATTTTTTAAGGCTCATTAGTTTCATGGTGACTACATCATGATAAATATAATTAATTAAAGGTAAGTTGGTAACTTGTGGGAATAGAAACACATAATAAGACCAAGGGTTGTGGCTCAGTAGGCAACGCAGGATGAGACTATGGGAAGAGCTCCCGAGTTTGATCCCCACTGAACACACTCTTAGAAAGGGGTGATAAGTCTTAACTGTGACAAAACTCCAAACAGGATTGGCCCTGATAATTAGGGATACATGTGGTTAAGACAAAAAAAATAGAAACACATAATAACTCCTAGGAATAGTTCAAAATGACATATTAGGATACAAGCTACCATGTGTTAGTCTTATTTCTACACTAAAAAGTTGAAACCTTCTATGATTGAAAAGTGACAAATGTTTGGATATATAGCTTATCTGTCAAATTTATTAAGCTATTAACTCACCTTTAAGTCATTCATGAAAAAGGAAATAGTATTTAAGAAAAAAGGATGAGGACTTTTTTATGCGTACAGGAGTGATACACATTTTTGCACACAAGATAATAATGACCAATCGAAAAAAGGAATTCATAGCAAACCTACAACTGAAACTTAGTATGAAGGGGGATGGAGGCAAAGTTATCGAGGCAAAATCAAACCACCGACTGTGGACGGGGATGGAGGTCGAGAAAGAGATCGATGGAGGTACTCACAAACAAGAATAGCGGAGGATGAAGAAAACGAAAAGGAAGGGGAAGATAGTACACCGTTTAAATTTAGCATTGCTCGGGCTCACACTAAACCCACCATATTAGAGATAATTAATAAATGAAGGGTGATTAATGTTGGGCTAAGCCAATTAACCCACGACCCACTTCCCCCAATGTGTATTATTTTTTTTTTGTGTGAACCACTAGTATCCTCCATGGGAGGTAATCCTGCTCGAGTCGGGAACATTCACAGCCTGGTGGGGATCTCAGTGGAAATTTTTTCCATGCACAATACTCGAACCTGAAACCTTACTACAAACATGTACCGCTTAAATCAACCTGTATTATTTAACGATTTTAATGATGATGTTATGACCTCTAATTTTTTTTTTGTGTGAACCAAAGGTATCCCCTAGCCGAAAACTAGAGACTAATCCCTTCGAGGCATAGAGATCATCGAAGTGGGTTTTGCCTCTCCCAACAAAATCTTTTTCATACACACCGTCAGGGATCGAACCCCTTTCAAGATACTTAAGGGACCCAACTATCTGTGAAGTCTATTAATCAGTTTGAGCATTCAAACTTGACTCAAAGACTTAACATCCTGTAGTTTTAATGATTAACAAATAAGATTATATAAATAGATTCTACTGAGAAAGGTATTGGTTTGTTGATTGTGTTTTAAGATGAAATAATAATCAAAAGATCAGGATCAGAAGAACAAATGCAGGATTTAACACAAAGAAGCTGTCTGAAGAATGCAACTCGTCTGAAGTACGCAAACTGTCTGAAGACGTGAAGACCATATGAAGACAACATAAAGCAGTCTGAAGAAAAGAAGTTGTCTGAAGCAAAGAAGCCTTCTGAAGAAACGAAGCTGTCTGAAGAAGCAGGACTCGTCTGAAGAGTTGGAGCCGTCTGAAGTAGTTCAACCCGTCTGAAGTATCAGTGTTGTCTGAAGTCTCACTTATGACGTGGCACTCTCTGCTGAAGCTTGTGAAGACTTTTCTGAACCTCTGCTGCACGTACCTTTTTCAAACACGTTTATGGCAAGAAATACAGAGACCTTTCCTGGTGATTTTGAATTTCATACACCACTGAGGAAATCTCTGCAACGCAGAAATTGCAGCAACAACGATGGCAGCTTTATAGCAGCACCAACATTTGTACTCTGTCAGAATTATGAAGACACCAAGAAGCGTGTCTCACGATGGATTGAATAGCATTCAATGCTTTCTCTAAAGGGTGGTATCACAACGGAAATATCATCATCACCAATTCAAAAGAAAGCACAAGAAAAGCTCAGGAGATTAAGCAGAAGCAACAAAGAGAAATGTTTGAATAACATATTTTAATTCAAACGTACTTTATCATCTGCAAGAAACAGCCATTGAAAAAGACACCTCACTCAAAGAAGAAAGGAGAAATGGTGTCAGGAAGCAAACAGAAAAGGAGCTTATAAAAAATAAGCAAGAGGACAAATCCAACGGATACCTCCTCATATACACTCCTAAGAAAAGCAGAGAAAATCAGAAGTCAGCTGAAGAAAAGTAAAAGGATATCAAGAGAGAGAACATGCAAAATAATATCAAGAAAATCTCTCTAAAAGAGCTCATCTACAGAAGTGTCAGAACAAGACTGTCTGAACACATATCTGCTAAAGAAGAAGCAACCGTTTGAGACACTATTACATAACGGCTATATGAGCCACATCATCAACATCTCAACGGTATTATGAATCATCTTCAAACGGCTATATTCCAACAGAAAATATAAATAGCCTCAAGGAAGAATTTGAAGACGTTGAACTCATTCACATGGTTCAATCAGTTGATCAAGATGCATCAGAAAATCCTATCAATGTTGACCACACTTACTTGAATCAACTATGCTAGTCAAAATTGTAGTTGTTTAGTTGAACAACCTACCAGGTTGTGCTTAATCTCATATGAACCAAGAATGGTTTGAAGCTGCAAGTATGCCTTGGTTTTTCCAATGATACGGGTGAGAATGTAGCCCATGGAAACCAATGGCTGGAGAACAAGGCTGGAGCTTAAAGTCAGTATCTACCCAGCCAATTCTCAGAGGATGTTATTCCTCTTATCAGAGACAGGGATTGTACTCAAACTTATACACTTCTATCACTGTCTTATCCTTGTACTTAGATTTATCCATTGTATTCTGAGTAGTACTCAGTTAACCTCTAGTACAGGAAAGGATTAAGTTTATGTTTCGTAGAAACTTAAACTTAGTTTAATTTGTAAACACTTTATGTGTCTGAGAGTCTGGAGAGGCTTGGTGAAAAAATACTTGTTTGTGTCTGGAGAGACTGTACTCGTTGTGTCTGGAGAGACTGTACTCGTTGTGTCTAGAGAGACTGTACTCGTTGTAGAGCCTGGAGAGGCTTGATAGAAAAGAATACTTGTTGTAGAGCCTGGAGAGGCTTGATAGAAAAGAATACTGCATATGTTGCTTGGAGAGGCAGTTGAAAACAAAATAACACTTGTGTTGGCCTGAAGAGGCTGTGAACAATACTTGTATCTGTGGATTCAGATAGTGGAAAATCCAGTGGTGGTTTGCCTCTGGGACTGGATGTAGCTCACGGGTTTGTGGGTGAACCAGGATAAATTCCTTGCCTAAGTTCTCTTACCCTTATCTCTTATTAATTCTTTTTATACAAATCAAGAGGTCAGATTAGTTAATCTGATATTTTAAAAAGGGCACAAAACATCTTTTAAAATTAGTTTTTACCAGTCGTCTGAAAAACTTCAGACAGCCTCTTTAAAAGCATGTCTGAAATCTCTATGCCTAAGTTTTTCTTTAATCTCTTTACTTCCAGTTTTCATATTTATGTTGGAGTTTGAAAAGTATTTTCTATAATAAACTTAACACAAATATTTCAATAAAATGACCTTTCATATGTATAAAACATGAGATGGCTCTTATATCTTTTGGAGCTTTACAAAGAATGTTCCTTGAAGAACTTCTGAAATAAATTCTCTGAAGCAAGTCTGAAAGAGATCAGTTCAGAAATCAGGAACAGACTTCAGACAACCTCTAGTCGTCTGAAGTATTTCAGAAACAGTTCTGAAAATACTCTTTGTAATAATCTTCAGAAGATACTTTGAGAAGCCTCTGTTTAAAACAATCTTAAGCTTTAGAAGAAACTCTGTTTTTCTTATCTTCTGCACGTTTTAACTATCTCTGATCTTAAGACTTGTTTTGAACGTTGCTCATCTTCATGATTTAAATTAAAGATTTCCAAAAACTATCAAAAAACTTAAAACACTATTCAACCCCCCCCCCCTTCTAGTATTTCCTGTGGTTCTAACACTATCTGTTAGTGCCGGAATTTTGTTGGTTGTTATGACTCCTAATTCTTCACCTCTAAATAAACGATTTCTCATTGTGATAAATACCATTAAACTTTTAAAATAATAAAATATCAATTTTGAAGGACCAATTTATATATTTATTCTATTAAATTTCTTGCTAGGTAGGCAAAAGAAAGTCTATACATCAAGAAATTGTTTTAAATCTACCTCTGTTAACCAATTTGATAAATTATTTTCGGAAGTGTCCCAATCTGAAAACAAAAAAAAAAAAAAAATCCCAAAATGACGTGGTTGATTGCCCCCACAATGATGTTATCCAAAAGCGTGGAAAAGTTGGTTGTAAAAGTCCATTAGTTTGACTTTGATTATTTTTTTATGCCATCTAGAACAAGAATCATGTGTGTATAGTATATATATGAAAACCCAGTAGCCTGTTCGACGAAAATGCTTTAAATAGTTTACCATTATTTTTTAGTTTTCTTTTATTCATTTACGTCTTAAACGTTATTAAATCTTTTCAATATTCTCAATCAATTTTGATTTCTTCCAAAATATTTTTTTTACTTATACCTCATTGATAATATTCTCAATAAACTGTCATTCATGGACCATTTGTTAGTTACTAAAATTAGGAACAATTAATAAACATATTGGGAAAAGGTGATGACAATGTCAAGTTGTCAACTTATGGGATCAGTCAGAAGACAGCATAGGGAAAACGGCACTATTGCAGCAAGGTGGTTATTTTTTATAATAAAAAATGAAAAAATATATATGGGCCAATCAAATCACAACGGATAGTGAGTTTTAGCAATTTTCTATTTATATTTATGATTGAGATTATGGGGAGGTTTATATTTTGAGTTATGCTATTCATTTAATAAATTTATTCAATAATTTATATAATTTTTTTTTATTATATTATTTATAACATCTCATATTTTTTATTTTTATATTTTTTTAGGGTTAAATATGTTTTTAGTTTATAAATGTAGTTGAAATTTGATTTTAGTTATTATAATTCAAAACTAGTGAATTTAATTCCTCAAAAAGTGAAAAAAAACTTATTTTCAGTTCTTATCGATAAAAAATCATAATTAATTCATAGTGAAATATGTAGCAAAAATGTGCAATAAAGACTAAATTAATGTATTTTTAATTTTTGAAGTACTGAAATCACCACTTTTAAATTATAGGGACTAAAACCAAATGTTGATTATTTTTCATAGACTAAAAATATGTTTAACCATTTTTTATTATTAAGATACAAAATGGTTGTGTAGCTATATCATTTTTCATTCTAATTCACATATTGAGTTTGGAAGGGATGGAATAATACAAAAATATTGAATATTATGATTTTTCGGGTGGTTAAATCGAGAGAGAGAGAGAGAGAGAAATGTTTTGCTTTCTAGGTGTTTCATGTGGTATGTAACATCCCAGAAAATAAACTCAGAAAAATCGTGGGAGTCTTAGGTTGTGAGTCCCACCAAGAGAAAGAAGTTAGATGTAGAAGGAGAATTTAGGAGTTCAGGGGTAGAATAAGAGAGAAGATCGAGAATTTATTTAGAGTTTAGAGCGTTAGAGAGAACTTAAGGGAGGAATGAAGAATTAAGCTCTGAATACCTATTTTGAAGAGACTTTAGGGAAACCAAATTGAGATTCGAAAATGTAAACTATAGAGATGAAGGAAAGGAGGGGATGGGCTTTGATCAAGGAAATTGGAGTGAATTGATGATTTATATCATCATTCACATGGTATGTACCTCGTTGGGCTTCAATTAAAGTTGTTACTTAATTTCGGGTTTTAAGCCTAATGACCTTTGTTCACTCATTTGATGATATCTAGAGTTTTAGGTGGACGATTGAGGTGATTCAACTTGCATTAGAAGGATAACATTCGGGGCTTCAGTTTGATATGCTACACGATAGGGTTCCTGTCTCATTTTCGCTCCAGAGAGTCACAGTTTTGCTCAAACGAAGAATTTCTCACTCAAGCAAGTATATCAGTAAGACAGAGATTTTCGTTTCTGGTTTTCTCGCCTAAGCGAGAAACCTCTTGCTTGCAAGAGATAACAGAGTTTTCTCTCTGACTTTGTTTCGCCCAAGCGAGAATATCCTCGCTTGAGCGAGAACGTGCGATCAGAGGGGCTTTTAGTGGCTTGGTCAAGCGAGAAATCCTCGCTTGAATAAGAAGACGCGTATCCAGTTTTTTAAAACACTTAACTTAGGGCTTCTCCCGCTTTTTCCAACCTTCCTCTCTCACTCTAAAGAGAGATTATAGAGAGAGAGGGTGCGCCCAGGCTTGCAGTGAAGTAGGAGAGGCAAGGAGCTCTCACCATCCATCAACCATCTTCCTTCCTTTCTTGGGGCTTGATCTATGTGAGTATAACCCACACACTCACTCTCATCAAGCTTGGATCCCTATATGACCCCCACTCTTTGGTCCCATTTCTTGCTTTGATTATGAGTGCTTGATTTGTGATGCTTGATGTTAGCTTGATAGATATGTTTGGGGGCATGGGGCTAGGGTGGTTTTGGGAGGCCAAACCCTTATGGTTTGTTTATTGGGAAGAAAAAAGGGGTTTTCTAACTAATGTTACATGAATGCAAGGCCTAGAGGGAATAAAAGAGGATTGTAGCTAATTAGTGTTTTATGAAATGCTCTACTCGTAGTGTTGAGGATCTCTACCTATCCCATGGTTAATACCTGTGTCCAATATAATTGTGAATCCCCAAATTTGAAAAGAGTATGGGTAAGGGGATTTAATCTCATAATATGGGTTGTTTTTTATATTTTTTGTAACTGTAATTGTGAACGAGAAAGTTTATATTAATTGTGTGTTTATAGTGGAGAGCTCATCCCCGCGAGACGTGGGATGAGTGATCAAGTATTTGGGTTCGGAGTATAGCTCCGCTACTTGTGGTTGTGAACTCAGTTAAGGGCTTATGCGCCACAGTTACAGATGAGGGTATATGCGCCAAGTTTACACTTTGAGGACGCGTGCGCCAAAGTTGAGTTCTTGGATTGCCGCAACCCAGGTCAAAGAATATGTTACGTGTTATAAAATATTGACTGTATGCAGGATTTAGGCTCTGACTATGTCATTAATATATGCATGTTATATCTGTGTTGTTTTGAATTGTCACATCCCACCCGCCTATTTACCCTACATTGCATGTTTTGGTTGTGCTCATTGAGACTCTAGTCTCACCACATGTTTTGTGGCTATTATTTAGATGCACAGGTGTTTCCCTTGGACAGGACAGTAAGAGCGCTAAAGCTTGGAGTTAGATTTTATTTTGTTGTATTTAACACGTGCGTATTGAGATGCTTGATCCATTAACTGTTACTCTTCCGTGGGATATAACTGTACATGTGTGGCCATGATTATGTATGTCTATTATTGATATTTCTAGTCGCGAATGACATATGTATTTAATGATTCAATTTATGTCCTCATATATTGTTTAAGTAACATTGGAATGCTTAAGCACTATATGATTGATGTATGTGGTGATATTGATAATGACGCAGAATAATTTTAGAAATTCGGGAATTTTGCCTCCAACGGGTATTATTCTCGGATTTGGAAATTAGGACGTTACATGGTAGCTTAAGATATTTAGGATCTTAGATATATGTGACTTTGGTTTTGAGTTTTTTTATATAATTAGTTTGATTTTTTGTAATATACAAGATATATGTGTGTGTGTGTGGACTGAGAGACATATATAATGAGAGACATTTGTTATATGAGAGTAAGAGAGGTAAATCATCGCCATATATAATCATGTCTGTTATGTGGCAAAGTTATAAAGATTAGTAGTTAGGAATTTTGTCTATAAATAGATATTTATAGTAAAAGGGGTTCGATTTCATTTACTGAAAATCTCTAAAAGTATAACACATTCATTCATCAACGGTTACTGACAAACATGATCGAAAGTATGTGATTCCATCATTCTAACCAATTCAATGTCTTCTTTTCAATTACTCTTTTAAATTCATCTTTTTTTTATTAATTTTGTTTCCATCTCTTCTCTCTCATCCTCCTCCTCCTCCCATTTTCTACTATTTATTTTCTTCATTCTAAAAATTCCAAGTCAACTACCCCTAAAAAGAATAGGGAAAAGGATTTATATCTTGTTTACATATTGTACTTAAGGGCCCGTTTGGAGTGGTTTTCAGTTTCCAGTTTTGAAAATTTTAAAACCAAAACCAGTTTTCAGTTTCGAAAATTTTAAAACTAAAAACCAGTTTTCAGTTTCTGTTTTATGGTTTCCAGTTTCATTTTTTAATATCGGTTTTCAGTTCTACGCATTACAGGAATAATTCTCTCTTCTCCGTTCCTCTCTCCTATATCCTGTCTCTCTCTCTCTCCACTATTTCTCTCTCCTCTGTTTCTCTACTGTCTCTCTTTCTCCCCTCTCCTCTGTTTCTATCCTATTTCTCTCTCCTCTGTTTCTCTATTGTTTCTCTCTCCTCCCTCTATCTCTTGTCTCTCTCTCCTCTTTCCTCTATTTCTCTCTCCTCTCTCTTTGTTTTTCTACTGTTTATCTACAGAGGAGAGAGAAATAGAGGAGAGAGAAACAGAGAGGGAGAGAAATAGAGGAGGGAGGAGAGAGAACATGAGAGAAATAAAGGAGAGAGGAGAGAGATGAGAGAGAAATAAAGGTGAGATGAGAGAGGAGAGAGAGAAATAGGAGAGAGATGAGAGGAGAGAGAAACAGAGGAGAGATAGGAGAGAGACATGAGAGAAATAGAGGATAAAGGAGAGAAACAAAAGAGAAATAAGGAGAGGGAGTGAGAAACAAGAGAGAAACAAATGAGAGGGGGGAGAGAAATAGACGAGAGAGAAATAAAGGAAGAGGAGAGATAGAGGTGTAGAGGAGAGGGAGAGAGAAACAGGAGAGAGGAGAGAGGAGTGGAAATAGGGGAGAAAAAGGAGAGGAAACAGAGGAGAGGGAGAGGAGAGAAAACAGGAAGAGAGAGGAGAGAGAAACAGGAGAGAGAGAGGAGAGAGAAACATGAGAGAAACAGATGAGAGAGAAAAGAATGAAACAGAAAACACAAAACATAAAACTTTTTTTTGTTTTGAAAAGTAAGGGAATTGGTTTTGAAATTTGTGTAAAAACCATTTTAACCCCATTTTATCCAAACATGTTTTGTTTTCAAATTTGAATTTCGAAACCAAAAACCGAAAACTGACAACCACCCCAAACGGCACCTAAGATAATTAATTTTTATTACCAAAAATCAGCTTAAACATTATTGGTTAATTGACACATAACATATGGTCAGCATTTTCTGAATATATGAGATGTTGTTGCAATACTTCTCAGTTATGGAATATTGCATGTTATATTGTTTCTTAGTTGTATGTGGTATTTGCTTGACACATAAGTTGCTTTAAGCAAAAAAAAAAAAAAAAAAATTGAATTAATCTCTCTTAGAAAATCTTGGTGGTGGCGTCCAAGAAGGGTACCAATAATTTATTAAGATGATTGTGCAAAATGAGAATGCATTCTGATAGATAATGCCTTCATATGTATCTGATTAAGATCTAAACTGATAAAACTAAAAAAGTATTTACCAAAAAAAAAACTAAAAAAGTATAAGAAATTGCTGATTATTTTTTTGTGTTTTTTAGTCTAACAATATCAACTTCCGAAGTAATTAACGCAAGTAAGAACAATGTAAGCGTATTATCCAATTGGAATTTTATAGTACTTAGATCAACCTGTGTGATCTTCGACATTTTTCCTTGACATTTTTTTAATTAATTTTTACGTCTTTTTCCCCTTACCAATTGATAATCACTTAAGGGAAGAAGACCGTGGAGTTAACATAGAATTGAACAATGGTAGATTCAGTCCCGCCAAGAAAAAACAAGATTCTTTTTCTAAAAGCAGAGACCAAGTAGTAACACATATATTTAATATTTATTTCTTGATTTAAATTTTAACCATTAAATTAAAGCTACGTTGATACTCCTTTTAAAAAAAATTATTGTGTTACATTGATTTTTCAAATTACAAAATTCATGTTAAATACTGATTAATAAAGGTTACAAATTAGATAATAAAAATTATAAACTAAGGAAATTCAGTCTTTATATATAACACAACAATTATTATTATTCAATTTTATTTGAATTTAATTAAAATAAATATATTATAGAAATTCATTTCTTGTTTTATTATAATTTTGTAAATTATTACATTCGATCCTATTTATAAGAGACAAAAGATGTTTTTACTTGGTTCTAGTATATGAAACATTCTAGTATTTTGAATTGTGTTAATTACGACGTTTTTTTATACCCTTAATTATTATTCATTACTCAGCTATTTTCCATAACAGTGGATGTACTATGCTACCCTTAATTTATATGAAATATACTAGTTGTTTTCGGATTTTTTTTCATAATATGTGTCGATCTCTTGTTTCTAGGTTAGCATTAATATCAGTTTTTCATGTTTGCCCTCCTATTTTTATGGGGAAAGAAGTTTGGAAAATTGTACACACACTAATAAATAACTACTCATTAATGGATTAACGTTAAATGAGAAAAAAATGTATTAAGTTAATAAGGGTAATTTAGTAAGATTACTATGTTTTTAAGTCATCTATTGTTGTTCTTAATATGTGTAAGAAACCTTAAACGAATGATAAAATGAGTTATTACTTTAATGATCACTTTAATTATGAGTGATTTTACCGCTATTTTAATTATTTAATATTAAAAATATTTCTAGAATAAAATTAAAGTTATGACATTATTAATTATAAATAACTAATCTGAAGACATTTCCTTGATTTTGATGATTTAATTTTATATTTCTTAAAAAAATTAGGGCCACGTGGAGTAGTACTAAAGAGTCAGACTAATAATATCTTAGGAACAATGATTGACAAATTAATAAATAAAAAGTTTTTTGTAAAATTTATGATATTTATAACATTATATGGTATTTTTTTCAATAAGAAATCATTTTTATTCTTTAACTAGTGTCTAAGGAGATTTCTCATAATTAAATATTTTCCCTTTATCTATAAATATTAGTAATTAACTAATAAGTAAATTTATAGTAATTAACTAGAAAATATTTAAAAAATTATAATAATTTTAATAATTATTTTTAGGATTTAATGATTATAAATTGTTAGTATAAAAAGTTTTACACCATCATTCAATAATGTATTATCATATTATTTGATGAGTATGACACCTCATGTGTTATTAAATTCAATATACGATGTGATAACACGTTATTAGATAACAATGTAAAATATTTTTATAGTTTATACTAATTACTATTATTTTAATTTATTTAAAAATATTTCATTTTAAAGTTGCTATTGACGTAAATATATAAATATATACTCCCTTTACCAATGAAGTTGGTTCAAATGGTACATGTTTGATTTACCTTAATCAAGGTCTCGGGTGAGTCTCGAGGATGAATAACTGATTTGATCCAATAAAAAAACTCCTTTATCCAATCATGTCTTTTAAAATAAAGAGAGTATATTTCCATTTAAAATAAGTTCTAGTATAATTGATGTCTTTCATAAAAGTTTAAAGAATGAAATAATTTTTTAAATAAAATTAAGAAAATTAAATGAAGTGGACTAATATTCTTCATTAATACTAATTTTTTTTTGTTTATATCCCAGAACAGAAAAATATAGTGAGTCGGGCTTGAGAGCTGAGCCTGAGAATGAGACCGACCACCTACCTATTTTAGTTATTGAAAACGTAAACGTATAAGGGGTCCCGTCCCCCACCGCGCGAAAAAACCCAAAAGATTATTTAAAAATAAATAAATTACAAAGTTTAAACGCGCACGCATATATAGCCATTTGTATTTACGTGTCCGACAGCTCTAGCATATGACACAAAACTGGATTAAATTCTAGTAATTTTTTTTTTGGTAACAAATTCTAATATATATATTTGTATCCACCAATAAACTAAAACAGCTTGCCATGCCTCTGGGCTGGCGGCTGGCGCTTTGACTGAGTAGACATTTCAGTTCTCTGCGTTGAAAATTGGAAGCCAATACTGAAATCAAATTCTCTCAAAATATCACTCACTTGGAAGTTGTTGAACTATTTAATTCCTTAAATAAAAACCCAATAATGTAGATCGATAGAGACAGCTTCCTTTAAGAGGCGGGCATTGCTTGCCTGCAGGCACGGTTAATTAGTTGACGTTTTTAATTTAGTACAAAAGCACGCCCCATGGGGCCATTGAGTTGTTATGTTTCACGTTGTTTGCTCTTCTTTTAAGTGTATGTCAAACTTCTCTCAGATTTTGGAGTACCCTGTTGGTGTTTCTCTTTCAAATTTGAATCTTGGATTGAAATGGTTTCATTGAGGGTGGGAGTTTCTTCTTTTCCAGTCAAGTTTTGAGGCACTTCCTACTTTCAAAAGCTCTGGTTAGTCTACTTAGTTAAAAATCTGTTAGGTGGTTGTTGTTTTGTGTTTGTCTGTAAATTTTGTATATTTAACCATATGGGTTTCTGAATCTTCCCCATTCTCTTTGTCTCTGTGTCCATCTAGTTGGATCCTTTTCAAAACTGGGAATTAGACACTGTTTTCTTTCCCAGGCTTGGTATTTAACCATAGGAATTGGGGGAAAATAGTGCTCTCTCTCTCTCTCTCTCTTTCTGGGGATTTGATATCTTTATTCACTGTTCAAAAAAAAAAAAAGGAAATTCAGGAATTCAATTGTTTGAATTTGAAGCTTGAAAAACCCTTTCCTTGATTTAACTGTTTATTTGTTCATTCAATTGGGATTTTTTTTTTTTTTTTAAAGAATGAAGATCTTCATACAGTACTCATTTGTTCATATGTTCCGAAGTCTTCACTGCAATTCTGCTTTTGTTATGGTGTATATGTGGTACAAGAGCAAGGTTTAGTTTGGTTTGAGAAATTTGTGCTGCAAGTATCCTAATGTGAAGTTGTTATTAGACACCTGGAGCATCCTTTTTTTAGTGCCCACCATTAACTTGCTATTTTGGTAGGGCATTATTTTATTCTTTTTTAATTGTTTCTTTTCCGCTGTTGGCTGTTGCAGATAATTCATTTTCTTCTTCATAGGGAAGAGAGATGGATAGGATTCAAGAGGCAAATGAAAATAAATCTCAGCGTTCCTCCTCTTCAATGGTAGCTATAGCAATCAAGGGTAACAAGAAAAGCAAATATGTGGTACAGTGGGCACTTAATAAGTTTGTTCCAGAGGGAATGATTATCTTCAAGCTGATACATGTCCAAGCTGGTATAAAAGGAGTTCCAACACCAAGTAATATATATGCGTTTTATGTTCAAGAAATAATAACTTTATGCATTTAAAATTTCCAAATATTTCTTATGACTTTTACAGCCTTCCTGAAGAAATTGTTTTATGAATTGAAGTTTGATCTATTTCTAAATATTTGATCAATGACTGTTCTGATTAGCAGTCTTGGTTCTGTCTCTAAGTTAGGGAAATTTTTTATATTTGCGTTACTTTGTTAACAGTTAACAGTTAACAAGACAAAGCCTTAGAACATATATTTTGGTCATGTATCTTTTTACTTTTTTTTTTTTTGGTTTTACTATTTATAGTTATCAGCATGAGAATATTAGTAACTTATGTAGCTTACTTTAAGGTTTTCAATATAACAAGTAATTTAATCATGCATAAGTAACTATAGGTGATGCCGTGGCGGTTAAGAATTAGCAAGGGAAGATTTTATGATTATTTCATTATGATAATTCAACATTTTTGTACTTCCAGTGGGAAATGTGATCCCCCTCTCACAAGTGCGTAATGATGTAGCAACTGCTTACAAAAAGGAAGTGGAGTGTCAAACAAATCAAATGCTTCTACCTTTAAAGAAAATGTGTGAGCAGAGAAAGGTCAGATATTATTGTTCATGGAGACTAATTAGAATAGAATAATTAATGCACTATAGGATCTAAATTCTTTATTGTTGGAGCAGGTACATGTAGATGCTGTAGTGATTGAATCAGATGACGTGGCAACTTCAGTAGCAGAGGAAGTAGCTAAGGGTGCTATAACCAAACTTGTGGTTGGAGCTTCATCTAGTGGCATATTTAAAAGGTATTTATTGAAATGCTGATGTTTAATGCAGTAAGCTACTGGTTTTTAAGGACCTTTGTTGAATTTTTAACAGAAAGTACTTCTGTAGTGACAACAAAATCATTCTACCTTTTACCTTGATAGATAATTCATTTTGGCAAAAATCATACACACTAGGAAGTAGGAACCACACTACAGATCCAATCACCCATGAAGTATTGGAACTTGACATTGGGATTTAGGAGGACCATTACTCATAATGTTACTATTTTTTTATTTTGTTTTGATGTAAAGACCTATGATTCCTTCTGTGGACCTATATCACCGTCATAGTTGATTAGAAAACAATTGATTATCATAACTTCTGATATCTGACGCGAATGCTTGAGATGCCATTATCATATCAAAGCGTTCTTTCAAAAGTTAAAAAAAATGAAACCTTGAAAATTTCAGTATGGAATTAGGTGAAACATTTTATGCCAAAAAGTAATTTGTTCCTTAAACTTTTGGGTATAATCTCATCCTTGCACTTCAGCGCCAATTCTGTCCCTTGTTAGATGACATTTGCAATAAGTGACAAATTCGGTTAATGCAGGTATCGAATGAAATCTGCCAAGCTTATCTATACCAAAATACTAAATTAACTTAAAGTGTCAATAATTGATCTAGTACTCTATCATTTAGGTAATCTTGTTCAAAATGTGTAATTTCCTGGAGTTTTAATTTGCAAGTGTCACAATTTTAAAATCTGTTTAAAATGTCAGCTTTTACTTAAAAAGATTTATTTTTCATATCAATACCAATGTAATCAAGAAGATTTATTATAATGAATAGAAGTTTGAGTACAACAATGTCATGAGTATGATTCAACATCATGAGATTATTAAAAAAGATATATTTTTGTCTAAAGTTTTGATTTACAATACCTTATGACATTATACTATGCTGAAGTGAGACAATTTCCAAAACATGGGTGCTAAAAGAGCCAGACAGAGGAAGTTTCTTATCTATATTCAAGGTTGTGCAAAAGGACAACCTTGCTGATTGTATGTAACATGAATTTTCTTTTTCTTTCTTTTGGGTGCAAACATTATTTTGGGCCATAACTTGCTAATTTCATTAGTCACTAATCTAGTAAGTAGGTAAAGTATATGGCCTTTGTTAAAGGAAACATGGTTTAATTGAAATATGTAAATGCCTCATTGTGCTAGTCATTTTGGCTTGAAACGTGCATTAATCATGCCTTGAAATTTAATTCAATTGTGTGAATGGAAGTGGTAAGCATCAAATTCTTGATCGTTCTGTTAAAGAGGATCTCATATCACATTAAGAACCAATACTAGTCTGGGAGCTTAAGGTGTTAAAATAAGACTAAGACTAAGACTAATTTTGATTTATATCCTTAGCATAGACCTTTATAGGGCTTGCAGACAGTTTTTGGAGGATATCATGCCTCTCTCTCTCTAGTTTGTGATCTGTCTGTTTTGGTTGTAAACCAATGCCCTCTCTGTAAATACCCCACCATCCTTCTTTTTCAGTGCTGCTGCATCAATTTGAGCACTGAAATTTTCTCCATCAAACAAGTAGTGATAGCATAGTGCACATGAAAAAGCTAATTGTTCCAAGCATAATGATCATTATGTGGACAAACAGCTATAAACAGATGTATCATATAAATATATGTATCAATATTCTCTTTTTTACTGTTTATATGCACTTTTCTGTCATTTGACTTTTCCTAGTGGTCTTTATCTGATCAAATTCCTCCTTTTAATAATCTCTGCTTTCAGTAAACATAAGGGTATGTCTGCAAAAATCTCAGTATGCACTCCAAGATTTTGTACAGTCTATGCTATTTCAAAAGGAAAATTGTCCATACGGGCCATCAGACCTGCAGATTGATCATGGAAGCATTATAGATGACATTAGTGAAACCAGTTTTTCCTCCAACAGCTCATCAAACTACACTTCCACCACTCAGACAGGTATCCTGATAAGATAGGATGTTTTGCAATATCATAGTTTAAAGAGTGAGTTATATTATGGTACAGTACATGACTTATAGGAAGAATGGAGTTTCTTAGCACTAGTTGTAAACCCTAATATCTTAATATATAGACATGATGTACAAATTACCATTGCTATCATCACATGACATAAGCATAGGTACTTCTTCAATACCTAAAATTTTCTGGTTCAACATTCTAGTACCACAGCATTGTAAGTACGTAGTTATGAACCTGCTCATACTCCTGTAAATAGTACCTTTTATATGTATTCTTCAATTCACAATTTCCCAAGCCCTTTTGTCTACAGTATCAAAAATAAGGAAATATAAAAAACAATCATCTACACATTTTTATGATACTATGCAGTTACCAACTCTACTATGACACGCAGTGTTCATATTACTCACATTGATTTCTAATAAAAGTAACACTCTAGTATGCTTGTTCTCAATGATCTGCTTACCTATTCTGTGGAAATTTTAACTTGGTGTTGCATCATGAAAAAGGTCAAATTTACTTCCCTGTTGTAGAATAATTACTGTTTGAATGTATACAGAGTCTGGCTCAGTTACATCTTATGCTGCTTTACATTCCTCTTCCCTAGCAACGCAGCGATTTCAAGCTCTCCTCAAGTATAAATCAGACCCTTCTTAGCACAACTCCTAGTTTAAATGAAACCTATTCATTCTAGAGGCCAGTCTCTAGATCTTGGAAAGAAAAATGCTACCACAAGTTCTGCTAGAAACTCTGAATTGATCATGCTCTGAGTCGGGCCTCTAGTTGCAGAAGCGTTATGTCAGATACTGAATCTTGGATTTATGATCAAATTTCTGTCAAGGATGTGCCACTAGCAACTAAACTTCTGTCACCAAATAGGCAGGTAATTGAAATTTCTTTCTTTGGACTTGATAAATGCTACTTATTTCAAACCTATACTCTGGGTGATGGTCTCTCTCTCTCTCTCTCTCTCCTCTCTCTCTCTCTCTCTCTCTCTCTCTCTCTCTCTGTCTCACACACACACACACATTTGTGATTAGAATTAAAATTGGGATAAATAAATCATATCTTTCATAGTTTTCATTGAAATATTGAATCATATATTTGACAAGATTCCATCAATAAAATAAAATTTTCATCTTGACTCGAATCATTGGAACAATTCCTTTTTCTTCCAAAGCAAATATGATATGCTTGCTCTATCTTCGTCCATCTTATCAAAGTATGATATGTACGAGGCCTACTTTGATTAATATGCAATCCTGTGTAGAGAACTATATGTATTTGTCAAACAGCTATTGTTTCCAGCCAAGTTCAGTTAGATGCAATTCCATTTAAAAGTGAACTTTCTATGTGGTTGTTTATCTGATCAGGAAATTTAAACCTTGAGCTGGAAAAGTTGAGAATTGAACTAAGACATGCCAAGGAATGCATGCAATAGCTCAAAGTGAGAACATTGATGCATCACGAAGGTAATGTCTATTTTCTTATGGCCAGAAACACATTCTAGCATAACTTTCTCTACTGTTTCTGCTACCTAATAAGTATAATTTTTTAATGAATCCCGTGCCCTCTGTCATACCTCTAGTTTCTTCCTATTTTCGTTATCTTTTTTTTCTTTAGCTCTCATCCAGAATTCAAAGATGTAAGACCCTATAATAGCAATTTGAATTCTCCTTCAATATGCCTTGAATTGAATTCTTCCGGTTGGCATTGTCAAATGGAGTAGTACGTCTTATATGCTTTGAGCAGCTGAATGAACTGAGCAAGAGGAGATCAGAAGAATCCATGAAAATGAAGGAGATTATTGCTAAGGAGGAGATGGCCAAAGAATTAGCAAGACAAGAAAGAGAGAAATATGAAACTGCAGCAAGGGAAGCCTCATATTTGAAAGAATGTGCTGAAAGAGAAGAAGCAAGCAGAAAGAAAGGAAACAGAATTGAAAGCTATTCGTGCTGCCAAGAGAAAGAAAAGCTGGAGGATGCTCTAAGTGGTTCAATGCCCCAGTACCGGAAGTTTACATGGGATGAAATAGTTTCAGCTACTTCATCGTTCTCTGAAGATCTGAGAATTGGAATGGGAGCATATGGAATTGTGTATAAGTGCATTTTGCATCATACAACTGTTGCTGTGAAAGTTCTTCACTCTAATGGAAACCGCAAAAGCAAGCAATTCCAGCAGGAGGTATGGAAGTTATATGATTAAAAGGATATATAAAATATTTTTCCATAATATATGACAAAAGCACAAGTATAGTGCTTTAATTTGCTGGAAATATTTTTTGCACTTTAGATGGCGAGCTATTTATTTTCTCATTGACATATCCGTGTTTATAATCTTATTTCAATATGATGTTTTCTTGTGTTCTTAAAATTAACCATTCTATACTACTACCATTTCCCTGTCATAAAAAGGTTGGTATAGATATTCATTGTTATCTTTCATTCAACCTTTACAAGATGCAAACCCACTGATTCAATCAAGTTGGGTGGAGGCATTGTATGTTTGAGAAATGCTAACAATACACTCTTTATTACGAGGTGAAGTTGAATGTGGGGTCTCATCAAATAGGGAGTGGCTCACAAAGTCGAAAATAGGGACCACGTATTTAGTGGATCCAACATGAATTTCACCCAATAATTAAGAGTGTTGAACAAGTGTGTTGTTAGCATTTTTCTTATAAGTTTTCATGCATTTTTGTGCTACTTGGCATCTCATAACTTCAGTTGAGTACACTTTACTGATGGTAATTGCAAATAATAATAATAATATTGATAGTGGTCAATGAAAAAGTACATCTAATAATAAACATGAAATTGGATTTGAACCACACAGCATAACTATATCTTGTTTTTGCTTACAGTTAGAGATATTGAGCAGAATTCGTCATCCAAACTTGCTACTTCTTCTTGGTGCATGTCCTGACAAGGATGTCTTGTATATGAATATATGGAGGAAATGGTAACTTGGAGGATAGACTACTCCAGAAAAACAATACTGCCCCAATTCCCATGGTTTGAGAGGTTTCGAATAGCTTGGGAAGTTGCATCAGCTCTTTCCTTTCTTCACAGCTCAAGCCAGAACCTATCATCCATCGTGACTTGAAACCAGCAAACATCTTGCTTGGCCGTAACCTTGTCAGCAAGATTGGTGATATAGGCCTTTCTACAATGCTCCATTCAGATAATTTATCTACCATGTATAGAGGACACAGAACCTGTTGGGACACTCTGCTACATAGATCCTGAGTATCAAAGGACTGGGTTAATATCTCCTAAATCTGATGTTTATGCTTTTGGAATGGTGATCTTACAGTTATTGACAGCAAAACCAGCAATAGCACTTACTCATGTGGTTGAAACAGCAAATTGATGACGGGAATTTAACAGATATATTGGATCCAGAGGCAGGGCATGGCCATTTCAAGAAACATTAGACTTAGCTCGGTTAGGACTGAGCTGTGCAGAGCTTCGGCGTAGAGACCGGCCTGATTTAAAAGATCACGTTCTTCCAACACTAGAGAGATTGAAAGAAGTTGCTGATAGGGCTCAACATTCTGCTTCCATTGTTCCTATTAAATCCAGACCTCCTAATCACTTTATCTGTCCAATACTTCAGGTAATCAAATACTCCATAATGTATATTACATTGTTTTCTGTTGTACAAATGCAATAAAAAAGAATGGATGAGTTACCATTTGGGGTAAAAATATTTTAGATTCTTGTAACAGCTTTGGTTAAAACATAACTAACATTTTGTCCATATTAACAAATCAACTCCATGGCTTGAGCTATACATTGCTTTCCAACTATCTTATTAATGCTTACTTTATCTGATACAGGATGTGATGGATGATCCTTGTGTTGCTGCGGATGGATATACATATGATCGCAAAGCAATTGAAAAGTGGCTTCAAGAGAATGACAAATCACCAATGACAAATATGGCTTTGCCTCATAAGCATCTAATTCCTAATTACACACTTCTGTCAGCAATTATGGAGTGGAAGTCCAGTGAAATATGATACCAGCATTATCTTTCTCAATTTTGATATTGAGTTAAATGATTTCTCTAATGTAGCTTGGCTAAAAAGTTCAGGGTGTATGAGATGCAACAGTGTCAAGGATGCAGATTTGTTTGTACGATCCAAGCCTATTGTTTGGTTAATTTAGGAAGATTGATATTCAAGTGTAAATAGTTTTGATTGTATGTCAAATCTGGTTCTTATTTTAACATTGAAGTATCCAACCAGCACCTTCTGGTATATATATGTCATTCAAGGCAAACTAAACTTGTCCCAAATACATCCACATAATTAAACTCAGCCTCCATCCAGGTGGAAAGTATAAAGATTGATTAAGGAATGAACAGTTGATATTATAATTATTTAATAAGAAATAATGAATAATAATGGTAAAAATTAACGGTAAATATTGTACTTATAATATAATCAAAATTAAAATTACATATAAGCACATATATGACAAATAATGATATGGTTATTATTCTCATTCATATAATTTTCTATCAATGGTTATTATTGTCTCTTTAACTGTACGTGTAAGGTTTTCGAGAAGCTAATAGAAATTTTTATTTCCGACCCTCCCGTTTAAATTCACACATGCCATTTGCTTTGGGAAAACAAAGTATCTTCACGTTTCAACCCACCGTGGACTCAACATCTGTTTGTTTTACTATTGTTACAATATAAAATTATAATTTCACAGAATTGATTTTAAATCATTCCGTTCAACGTGCTTTGTAAAATTTGTATCACTCATCTCAATCATTCATTTTAAAATCAATTTTACTCAACTGTAAATTAAATGGACATAGTAAATGGTTTAAAGGTTCCTGAATACTAATAGAATGGTTTAGAGTTTGTACCTCAATTCAGTTGCCAGCGTGCCACCATGGATTGTGTCAAGTCCCACCAAGACAGGGAGACGTAAAATCTCGCTAAGACGAAATAGAAGGGTATGTGCCAGACACAAGACAGATGTATTATTTTCCAAAGATATGTGCATATCTACCTGTGTCACACGTGTAATCAATTGAATTAAGTACAAGCCAACTTGGATAAACTTCTCTAAAAAGACTGAAGGACTTATGGGAAAAAATAGAATGAATCGATAAAATGAATTCAACTTCTCCCATAAGTTGAAATTAGTCTTTGCAATTCATCTTCTTCTCAAAAGATTTGTCATTTAACTTCTCCATAAGTAAATATTTTTGTTCTCTCACAAATCCTTCTATAGAAGTTTATCCAAATTGGTCCTATATCTAGTGCAGGTTAAATAAAACCTTGGAAGGAAGACAGTTACCGAGGGAAAAGCTATTTATAGGAACGCGTAGAATTTTATAGTTAGACATCTCCATCCATTCTTTTACCATGAATTTCAATGTAAGAACCAATATTTACAAATAAAAGGATATTGAAGAGTATTTGGGTGGTTTTTAATAAAATAAGCAACGGTTCTTATTTAAGAATGCGTATTTTATTACTTTTTTTGTTCTATACCTATGTAAGAGTATGTAGTAGGGTTATTTATGGGGTTCATTTAACTAAAATTTTTATAAGTACTGGGTTGAGAGAGGAGGTGCTTAAATAGTAAAGGTAAAAATGAGTTATGTGTACTGATGGGGTCCACTTAAGATCCATGAATAATAATAAAAAAAATAAGGTGTTGAGATAGAGATGGCCTAAGGGCATTTCCAGTGTCAGTTCTTAGTGCGGAAGCCTATGTAGATCATGAGAAAGATAATGAAAGGTTGTTAGGAGGATGTGTTTTGGGGTTCTAACGTAAGCATATGTGTTTAATTTTTTTTTTTTTTTTTGGTTTCTAATGCTTATGGCAACGGTTATCGCAATGGTTTTGAACCTGTTGCTATAGATTCAAAATTAAAAAAAAAAAAAAAAAAAAGTGGTGAAAACATGAAAGAGCCATTGGAAAAAAAAATTAAAAATTTTAACCGTTGGTGACTGAAAAAAGGTCAATACCAACTAGTGTATAAATCCCACCAACAAGCAATTTTTTTACTCACTGAATTCACATAAATGGTTCTTTATTTTGTTACATTGGCTCTGAAAAACCTTTTTCCTCAATCATTCATTTATAAGTTAATGTCAAATGAGTGAATATCAAAAGAGTAACATTCATTCATTCGTCAATTAAATACGACTCACATAGAATTGGAAAGACAATATTCTAGTAAATTACTCTAGATGAGTGCATATCAAATGGCTCCAAAATTTCTCAAATCACTTATCACTAATTTCTCATCCTTCACCTATAATGAAGCCATTCTTTGTTACTTGGAGGCTCCATCCGTGAGGTGTAAGCAATCCAAGCATACACAAACATCAAAGAGTAGCTTATAGGTCTTGATAAAAGAGCTATGCTCTTTGCAATGAAAGCTTTTCACACGAAACAATGCGAAGGTGAGATCAACCAATAAAATTTGTTCTTCGACAGAAATCAAGGTAAGGTTGTTGAAGAAAGAAGGGATAATATGCAATTATATTGCGACAACTGTATTCCTGAGTATCATTTTCGTGGTGTTTTTAACATTTTTTTCTTGACAAAAAAAGAGTAGCTTATAGGTGAAATCAATTGCTAATCGAATTGTTACAAGATTTATAGTTCCTTCCAGGTGAAATCACCTCCAAATAGTACGAAATTACAAATTATTCTTATTCCTAACATCTAATTTTTTTGTACTTTATTAAATATTAATTTTAACAACTTATAATACTTATGCAAAATGGGTCGCTAACCCCCAAAAAGAGGTTGACAAGGGTTTAAGGTTTTTGCTAAGGCTTTTGAGTTAGGTTTGTTCAGGTTTATAACGATACATTTTATGCCATCTTGAGAAGAAAGAACAATTTAATGAATTGCTTGAGGAAAATAGCCTCAGCAAAATCCATTATATATAATATTTACAATCACTAATAATAACAGAATATACAAATCCTAAATATACAAATAAGATACTTCCCAAACATAATAAGAACAGAATATACAATCCTAAATATATGATATTATATCTTAATACTAAGATACTTCCCAACATGAACTATATTTATTCATAAAAAATACAACACCCATAACATATATTATTGACTCTGCTACATATATAAGATAACCTACAGCATCCATGAGAGATCACATCCTCTCAACAAACAATGACAAACATTATGATCACCTATAATTGGGGTTTAAGGCATAAGGATTTCTGTTTATAAAACACAAAATCATGAACTAAGGGTAAATAATATGTACTCAAATGTAGCAAAATTTTCCCTCCATGCTTACAAGTCCTAAACATGGCTCTAAAGACCCTTGAAATCTTCCATTTAATGGAAATCAGGCATTACTACATATATATACAGAAGTTCTTGGTATTAAATAAGCTCCATCATTGTTCCTGCTAATGGCATAGACAAGATAATCTAAAGCAAATAGCTGTCTTCAATTAAATTTCAGGACCAGATGCAAACAAGCATACAAGGCCACGAAACACTTGAGCTGAAAGGTTGGTGTGCCCGAAAAGATCTCACCATCCAGATTCCATACACTCTCATTGCCCGAGGAAATAAAAGTAAATGCAGGGGTCTGCAAAAGCTAAATAAAGTTAATAAGTTAGCCTAGGGATAGAGTGGTGTAGGTTATGGAAAAACTAACCTTGTGATGTTCAACAAACTTAAAATTCAAGGGGCTTCCGCCTCTTCTTGTAAGTTGAGTCAGGTGCCTGTATCATTCAGTAAAGCAAACAAAGAAGATCTTGTCACTAAATGTGTAAGCTATAATGGATTCTTGTGAAATAATGAGGCAAACATATTAAAACACAATCAATTGAACTATGTAAGAAATATGAGAGGGAGATATAGGGAAATTAAGAAAACGTCTGTAGATAAGATCATCAGAGAGATGACATTATTAACAAAAGCTAGTTTGTCACTCTCCAACAACTTTCTTAGTTATCCCCATATAACTAGACTTCACTTAGCTTTTTCAGAAGATTTACAGTCTGCACAAACTCAGTCCTCACATGGTGTGCAACAAATCATCATGTTATTTATTTTAAGAAAGATTGATAGTGACAGACTTCCAGAGGATCTTTGAAGAAATGGTAAATTTTGCCAAGGGAAAAAATATTCTATTACGTAGACAGAGGAAGGACCTTATATCTGATGGCCAATCCAAGTAGTAAATAGTTACTTCAGGGCATGCTTGATTAAAGGCAGAAAATAGAGGACAGATTGAAACTGCAGTGAGATTTGAGAGGTTTCAGTTTTTCACTCTGTTTTTAGGTTGAGCAATGAAAGCATAAAAGGCATAAGATCATAGGAATGAATGTAGGAAACCAATCTAGGAACGAATGAAGAAAAGCTGGAAATACAATGACCACTTTACTATTGCACATGCAACCAGGTACAGTTACGGTAGAAAGAAAAATTTCAGATTCAGATTGCTTAAAAAGTAAGGGTTATTTTAGTAATTTCAATTCATGGTTGGCTTAAAGTTGCTTCCTAGAATGAAAATGAGTTACATTATTTTCCACCTATATTTTTTGTCACACCAGGCAACTGTAAAACGATTTTCATTTCAAATTTAGGCCAACCAAACCAAGCAGATCCTAAATGTTAACAAGTCTAAGTGTCCAGCAGATTGATATGATTTGCATGCCATGCCCTACAGGATAATAATTTACTTTCCAACATAAGCTAAATAAAGATTCCATTCTGTACGACAGAGAAGATCTGCAACATTTTTTAGAGACGCACCCGTTTAATTTCAGAAAACATTTCTGATTTCCCGGTTTTTAGTTTTAATTACAAATAATGCCAACTTATTCTTTTTCATTTTATTTCATGTTTCAAAGTTTTGTACAAGAAATAGAGAAACCAATACAAAGTTGTTTTCACTGTTTCCTTTACAAAACTTTGAAAATAGGAAACAAAATGTTGTTTTTATAATCAAAATTGAAAATATTTTGGTAATTAAAACTAAAAAACAGGAAATGAAAACAAAAAATGTTTTCTCAAAGTAAACGGGCGCTTATAGGCTTTAATAATTTCACATGGGCAATGTGGAAAGAAATACAGGCAGTGTTTACCATAAATAAGATGCATGAGGACAGTCTCTAATCAATATAAGATGTAGGAAACCATCTGACAGGTGTGCATCGGCCACCAAACCATCAGGTGCTTTTTCATTTCTACAAGAGATTACAGCAGCTCCTACACTAAGAAACCGTCCTTTGGATCTCACCCATCTTCTTTTTTCTGAATACAAATGATGGTGTTAGGCTGCAAATTCCAGCGGATGCATGATTTGGCTTTTCATTACAAATTTTGCAATTAATACGGCAGATACATCTTTCTGATATGTGTGGAGCTCTCAATGCCCGTAACAGACTACCCTCGCGATTCCTTTTGGAAGCCAAATTGGTTTCATCTGATTCAACATCTAGGTATGCTATTTCTGCCTCATATGACCTGAATGATATTCATGCAAAAAGGAAAAAAGGCAAAGGTAAATAAGCAAGATATCAAGAAGTGTCAATAGTTGAAACAAGTATAACACAACTCAGTGATCATACTAGTTATGGATACAGAAAATACAAAAAAATAATTTCTATGCAGAGACTCACTACCATTAGCATGAGAAGTTACCAAATTAGTTCAAACTAGTAAAATTGCATAATTAGATAGAGATCCTGTTACCAAAATATGACGTGCTGTATACAGGTGCACTAGACTTTTACATCTTAACCTCAAGAAGAGAATCTAATAAATGGTTTGAAGCTTCACAAAATCAACATATTAATAACACTGTTAAAAACAGTTAACTGTTCTCTATTTGTGCATTAAAGTTAGCTAAATCCATGAGATCTTATTGCGTTTACCTTTGTCATGGGTTAGTACTTAGTAGTAATATAGAAACCATTTGTGTCTTCACCTAGTAGTTTAAGCTGTCGGAAATAGTTGATTCATGACATGATATCAAAGTCTCTACAACCAAGTGATTTAGAGTTAGATCCTAACTGCCTATATTCTTCTAATAAAAGTTAAATTTCAGCACACAGTAAGTGGTTTTGAGCATTTTTCTACACTTCAAACCCAAAGGGCTCTTGAATTAAAGGGCATGTTAGAGATATAATACAAAAATCAATCATGTGTCTCTACCTAACAGGTTAAGCTTAGGATAGTTGGTTCATGGTAGCAATAACGCAATGCAATTCCCTGTGAGATGATATAGTTTCATACATTATATTACTTGTTAAAGAAGTAGGCTACAGATCATTAGAGTAGTAGAGTACTTAGTTATTGTCTGGATCGTTTGCCAAGAACAGCTAATAGTTTTATGTTTTATCACGTGCACTTCAAAGCAGAATGTTCAGGAAGTCCAATCTTTTCTTAATACTACATATCTTCAAGAGTTCCTACGGCACATAGGTTTTTCCCTAGCTTCCAGTACCTTGATTAGTTTCAAACATTTATTTGTTGCTGGCTCATACCACATTAAATGTTTAGAATGCACCAAGTATAACAAGCAAAACTTAATGTTTGACAAGTCATCAAGGTAATGGAACCAAGAATATATATATATATATGTTATGGAAACAGCATCTCTGATAGCAGTCCAACACTGAGAAAGCATCACATAGCATAGTCCCCCATATAAAGAAACAAGAGGTGTAAAGAAGAGAAGTATGCAATTCAAGAAATGACATTTAAAACTGACATAATAAGAGAATGATATCATATCTTATCTACTTAATACCTGTGCTTCAAAAATACCATAGTTCCTGCATAATCGTAACGTTTTGGACCCATCCAGCGATACTTCTCACTCTCTGTGATGACATCACCATAAAATCCATACCTGAGGTTATTAATATAGAATATAAGATTACTAAAGAAATCTTTATAATAATTAAGGATTAAAATGTTGTATAAGCAAGATAACAATGCCAGTACATGTCTCAAGGTGTATAAATTGAAGTCAGAGTTTCTTGATATGTCACAAAAAATAAAATACTATAGGCTTATAACTACAATGCTAAAGGCAGCAAAAGCTGTACATTTACAGAGCCAAGTGCCTAATCCTATCCAAAGAAGCGGCTCACTCATTGAGCTCTTCCTAAAATATGAGACGTAAGGTCCAACCATATAGACCAAATTGTAGCATAGACAGCTCATTGCCACAAAATTTTGGCTTTCTAACTTGTACCAAAGCCAGCAAAACTGATCATCAAATACTAGTCCAAGGACTTAGACACTGCCAAACAAATTCCATAAAGAGACAGCTACAGAACAGTGCAAAAACAATGTGGAACAGACTCTACGCTCAAAGCATGTGTAACACATGCATCAGGTGAAATAGTCTTGTGCAACCAGAAACCTGCAACATATCACTGGTATTAATTCTAGTAGGCACAGCTGTCCAAATAAACAGCTTTATCTTAGAAGAAGCTTTGGACTTCCAAAATGATTTATCAAGATGGATCAAAACCCAAAATATGTGCAAGTTGTACTTTAAAATTCTCATGAACTAAACTAATAAAAGCCTGTCAGTCTAATTGAACAAGCTCTATACTCTGCTTTTGCACTGGATCTCG
This sequence comes from Sesbania bispinosa, assembly GCA_026901365.1. NCBI lineage: Eukaryota > Viridiplantae > Streptophyta > Magnoliopsida > Fabales > Fabaceae > Sesbania > Sesbania bispinosa. The sequence goes on along the minus strand of QLOH01000963.1, from coordinate 6,536 downwards.
CCACCACATTTTGCTTTTTGCTTTTCCAGAAAATCAAGTTGTCACCAATAAAGACACAATATCCAGAAGTGAATCTCCTATCAGTAGGAGTCTGCCCAATCTGCATATGAGTATCCCACAACTTGAGTATGTTTATTGTCTCCATATAACAAACTTTTTCCTGGGGCTCCTTTAATATATTTTAGAATGTGAATGACTACATACCAATGACCTATACAAGGAGAATTAAGAAACTGACTTACCACACTAACTGCAAAAGAGATGTCTGGATGAGTGACAGTGAGGTAGTTCAGTTTTCCAACCAGTCTCCTATATCTCTTAGGATCTAAAAGTTGCTCCCCCTGACTTGGCAGAAGTTTAGCATTTGGATCCATAGGTGTGTCAACGGGCTTGGAATTCATTAGCCTAGTCTCCTCTAAAATATCCAGTGCATACTTTCTTTGAGAAATTACAATTCCATTCTTGGATTGTGCTCAATCCTCAAGAAGTATCTCAGTCTGCCAAGGTCTTTAGTCTGAAAAATGATGACAAAGGTGTTGTTTTATCTGTGAAATGCCATGGTGATCACTACCTGTAAGGACAATGTCATCAACATACACTACCAAGTAGATACACCCAGCAGCTGAATGGCGATAAAACACAGAATGGTCAGCCTCACTCCGAGTCATACCAAACTGTTGGACTACTGTACTGAATCTACCAAACCAAGCCCTTGGAGACTGCTTAAGACCATATAAAGACTTGCGGAGACGACACACCAAGCACGAAGACTCCCCCGGAGCAACAAAACCAGGAGGTTGCTCCATATAAACTTCCTCCAGTAGGTCACCATGAAGGAAGGCATTTTTGACATCTAACTGATAGAGGGGCCAATGACGAACAGCAGGCATGGCTAAAAACAATCTGAAAGAAGCCATCTTGGCGACGGGGGAAAAAGTGTCACCTACAGTTTTAGGAATAGACACAGAGGAAATGGAAGAGAGACAAGTATAATGGGATGGGGATAACTTGTGATAACTCAGAGTGACATAATGAGGTGAAGGATTACGAGTGGAGCGTATACCTTTACAAAGTGCAATAGGGAGATCGGACTTGGGAGGTGGGGCTGGAGGAGTTGGCTACGGAGGAGAGTCAATTGGCGGCCCGTCTGGAAGGTGCGGATGTTGCCGGCAATGATAACTTGTAGAGGTGGCTGAGGTGGTGGATCTCCCTGCACAATGGGCATGTCTGAGGGATCAAAGACAAAAGGGGTGGGTGGTGGATACTAAGTCAAACCCAGAGGTGGAGGAATTATACTCAAGTAGAGAGAAGACTCAAAGGTGACATCAGCTGAAATGAGATATCTACGAAGAGAGGGTGAGAAACACTTATACCCCTTTTGAGACCGAGGAAAGCCTAAAAAGACACATTTATGAGACTTAGCTGGCAATTTATCAAGACCAGGACTAAGATTGTGAACAAAGCACGTAGACCCGAAGACTCTAGGAGGTCAGGGGTGGAGAGGCTGATGAGGGAACAATATTGAGTGAGGGACCAGGTTGTTTAGGACAGAAGAGGGCATGCAATTGATGAGATAGCACGCAGTGAGAACAACATCACCCCAAAATTGTTGAGGGACATGACCATGAAGTAAAGGGTTCGAGTTGTTTCAATGAGGTGTCTATTCTTGCACTCTGCAACCCCATTTTATTGTGGGGTATATGCACAAGAGGTCTGATAAAGAATACCATGGGAAGCCATAAATGTCTGAAAAGAATGGGAGAGATACTCACGAGCATTATCATTGTGGAAAGCACGGATAGAAATACCAAATTGATTTTTGACTTCATTCTAAAAGGATGAAATATAGAAAACAACTCAGAACGATTTTTCATTAAAAACAACCAGGTACATCGAGAATAATCATCAATGGAAGTAACAAATACTGAAACCTAAAGTAGACCTAATACGACTCGGAAACCAAAATGAGACACGATTTCCGGAAAAAAAAAAAAAAAAAACAAATTGACACCAATGGACAGTGGGTCCACTGGGAAGGCACGGATTAGGGTTATCTCTTGTTAGGCTCTGATACCATGTTGAGATGAAGAAAAAACAAGAGACATATGATAGAATCCGTGTGTTTAGAATACACAACGGAAAATAATATATATATATATATATATACACGAGTGTATTTACAAATATACATAGTGATAGGCCCAAGCTCATATCTATCATATGATACACTTAACAATAACAATCTAACAGTTATCATAGGAGATGATCATGATGGTATCAACCGGCTCAAGCAACACTTTCAGACAACGGACTTGGGTCGATTACGATACTTTCATGGGATTGAGGTAGAACAATTAAAAGCGGGAGTTGCCATATCCCAAATGTCAAGCTTATGCAGGATCAGGAGGAGATATATCTAGATCTAGGAAGATATCGAAGACTGGTTGGGAAGCTGAATTATCTTACTATAACCAGACCTGACATATCATTTACAGTAAGTGTTGAGTCAATTTCTTAACTCCCCTCGTGATTGTCATTGGGATGCAGTGGTTCGAATCTTAAGATACATCAAAGGTTTTCCTGGAAAAGGATTGGCCTATGAGAACAGAAGTCATAGTGATATTGTTGCATACACAGATGCGAACTGGGCAGGTTGACCTAATGATAGAAGGTCAACCTCAAGGTATTGTGTCCTTATCGGAGGTAATCTTGTTGCTTGGAAAAGTAAGAAGCAAAATGATGTTGCTAGATCAAGAGTGGAAGCTGAATACCGGGCTATGTCCCTTACTACTTGTGAGCTTATATGGCTGGAACAACTTATCCGAGAACTAAAATTCTGTGAGATACAGTCTATGAAGCTTATTTGTGATAATTAGGCAGCCTTTATGTTGCTTCTAATCCTGTTTTCAATGAGCGGACCAAGCATATAGAGATTGACTGCCATTTCATCCGTGAGAAAGTTCTTTCCAGTGAGGTCATTACAACATTTGTAAATTCTAGAGATCAATTTGCAGACATGCTTACTAAGTCACTCTGAGGACCAAAGATAGCCTACATTTGTTACAAGTTAGATGCATATGACATATATGCTTGAGGGAGAGTGTTGAAAATATTCTAAATTTCTGTAAATAATTAGTGTGTTGAGTTTCTGTTTATAACTAGTTTCTTAGTTTCTGTAAATAAATAGTTTCCGATTCTGTTTTCTGATTATGTAATTAAGGTAAATAGGATTAGTAGAAGTTTCTCACAATCCCTACAATCAAGGGATTCTCTTGTACAAAAATTCATTATAAATATAGTGCCTACTGAATGTTCAAAGGCATTCAGATTAAACCTAATTCCTTCTATTTCAAGTAATACCAACCATAAGGAGCTTATGACATTGACAAATGTTAGGAAGTGAAGCCAAGAAAGACAACCAATTATTAAGCTGAAATAAAAAAAAGAAAGAAACAGTTTGGATTGAGCTCTATTGATAATTAATTAAAGAACATTTAATTTATTCCCATTAGGTAACGTAATAGAAATTACCCTGAAAAGGAAGCTGCATAGCGAACATTAGGTTCAACCTCAGATCTAGGAGTTGTTTTCCACCGCACAACTTGAGCTATGTCAAGGTGCACCCTTTTGCCAAGAACAATATGCAATGCAGAAGTTATAGGGTCTCGAGCTCCAGTTGTGCTACAAAAGAGAGTGTTGTATCCAGAATTTCACATAACCCACAAGAATGGTATCAACAAACTATAAGAATGCACTGCAAATATTGGCTACACATATAAATACCGTGTAATTTGGAAAAGTATGTGTCAGAATATCTTTAGTTCATTTTGGAATATTTTAGAATATCTTAAAAGTTTGTAGAATCAATTAGTTATCTACTTGAGGAAGCAATATTAGACACCATTTCCTAATTTTATTATGTTTTGTTATTCACTACCTTATTTAGTTAGGGTTACTAGTCTTATTGCATTAATGGGTTTGGGCTTGTACTAGTTATACTATAATAGTTCTTGGCCTAATTACAAGTCTAAATAGCAGTAGCACCACTCAGACAATATCTTGTATCACAGATTCACATCATTAAAACACCATATCATCTAGTATAATTATTCAAAGCCTCCTTTATTTCGTCTTTCCTATCCAAACCCTATAACTTCAACAGTACGCAACTTTATAGATAAGATCATCATATTACCATAACCTCTATGTTTTTACATGCAAATGTGCAATCTGTGAACCATCAAGGAACAGTTTCATGCATAGCTACGTGGAAATTTTTATTCATTAGCAAACTAGCAAAAACTAGTGTTGTCAGAATCGTGTAAATAATTAGGTTAGGTTAATATTTCTAGGTTAATGTATGTAGTTAGTAGTTAATCCCTTATATTTAGTCACTGCAATTAGGCCTCCTTCTTTATAGCTTATATTTTTATGGAAAGGAAACTAAAAGATGATTGTATTAATCGAAATTGAGTATTCAAAATCCAGTAAGAATAAGAGCAGGAGCTCCCTACCCAATGAATGGATTCCCAGGCCCTGAGCTATAAGCTGAGAACTATTTACCCAATAACTGAATTTCCCACACACCTTCCCTCCTATCTATTTTTCTGGTCAGTGATTGCAATGTCATCCTCATCTCTCTACCCTCTACCAGGATCTGTAGATCTCTCCTCCATTAAATCTTAGTGTGGACGTGTCCATTTGAATGGCACCTTTGTGGTACCTTCTCCACTTATCTAACTGACCCATGGCTAGATCTAGCCCCTCCATTGACCCCAAAGAGACTCTGAAGGATGAGCCTCCTGTTTTCACTGACTACATCAGTGCCCCCTCTCTACTGACAAGTTGTATAGGAGCAACTATAAGACCTAGGCTTTAAATATCACACTGTCTTATTAGGCCTGAGTCTTGACTATGTGGACCACCCCACCACCACGGCTGACTCTGGCTGCAAATGAGCCTCATGGTGGACTAAGATCAACACCCAATTATTCAGTGTCATCACAACAACTACTCATCCCTCTTTGAAACAGATTTTTTGCGCTTACGTCAGTTGTAAGTCTATTCGAGCGCAGGCCAATGTTCTGTATACCAGTTATACTTAATGCATTTATGGTGTTTGTCATAACCTCATGAGCGTCTTTGCTCCTCAAAAGTTTCATGGCCCCAAGTCCACTTATTTGGTAAAATTCTTAGGGCTCTACATGATTTCAATGGGCTTTGGCTCCCTGCAATGACACCAGCACAAGAACTAGAGCAACATAATACCTTTTTTATGCTGCTAGCCCTCTATGGTTTGCCTCCAGAATATTCTGTAAATTGTGATCAGATTTTGGGCTCACCCACTGTCCGTACTCTAAACACCGCTTGGTCCACTTTGCTCCAAATCCCGACTAGCATTGTATGTTGGACTTAAGAGAGGTAACCCCCAAAAACCATGCATACCCGATAGACCCATTGTTCTCTTGCAAAATTATGTCCAGTCAAAACTCCATAGTCCATACCAAACAATACCCCTCTCTTCCCTCCACCTTTACCCCTTTTCTGGCAAGGCTGGGCCTCTCCTTCCTTATCTTTTGTTTCTTGTGCAGAGTGCAGTAACATGCAGGTTTTTGTTTCATATAACAGAGTAACACGCACTACTCCGTTTTCAATTTTTTTTATTTAACAGTCCTAATTGCAATGACGAGAAAATCTATAGAAGGTGCTTCAACTTCTGCAACAGAAACTTCTACCAACAAGAGAAATGACCTTTATTTTTATAGTTTGGCGCTGAACTTTTGGAACTTTAAGGCTGCCATACACCTATTTGATTATGATCTTTAAAGCTTATTAATTGTCATTTTATTATTATTCTTTATCAAGAACTTTCATGTTTTATTGTTAGTTGTTACTATAAGTACTTAATTTAGAAGACTAATTAATGCATAATAGTTAAAAATTATTAATGTTTTCAGGGATATACTTTAGGAAGCATGCACTTTTCGGCACCTCTTGCCACAAGGCATTCAATGCCCCTAGCACCTTATGGGCATTTATTGCCTTTGACTGCTTTGGTCTGTTCTGCTTTAGATTACTTGCATGCATGGGGCCCTAGTTGTATTGTTTCAACCATGGGGTCCAAATACTTGTTGCCTTTGTAGATGATTACTCTCTTTTTACTAGGGTATTTCTAACGAAAAACAGATCTGAGTTGTATCAGAAAACTATAAGGATACATTGCAAACATTGGCTACACAAATTTAAATACCATGTAATCTGTAAAAGTATACTAATACTAATTTGTAATGGTATACAACTTTATCGGCAGATCATCATATAATCAAAATATGTTTTACATGCAAATGTGTAATCTATACACCATCATGGAGTCGTATCATGAATAGCATATAGACATTCGTAGCCAGTGCAAACAAGCTTACAATAGTCTTGTTAGAAACATGTCTAGAATTAGGTTTAAGTTGTTAGTGTCCAGGTTCATTCAATGTATGTAATTAGTAGCCAATCCCTTTCATTTAATGACTACAATTAGGCCT